>JAMLFT010009780.1:0-12418 GCA_026544285.1 Pachyrhizus erosus
GGATTATAAAAAAAAGTTTATCAAGTTGGTAAAGTAAAATAGGTATAAATAATATATAATATAATAATTTTTTGTTATTATTATGTTAAAATTTTACTCTAATGTTTTAAGATTATATGCATATTATGCTGTTCAAAATTTTAAATCCGTTAGCATATATATAAGTTTAGGATTGTTAATTAGTCTATTTAGAAGTAGGTTTGTATTGACTTATTTTAAAGGTTTTATTATAAAGAATTTTTTAAATAGAATTTTAGAATTTTAAATCAGACTTTAAAAAACTTATATCAAATTAACAAATCTCACTTAACTCTTAAAAATAATTTCTCTCAGTTTATTACATGTTTGAAACAAGGTCAGTTTAAAGATAAAATAATTAAATATCAAATTTAGATCTACAAACAAAAAAGTATTTATTATTAGATTTTATAAAATAAAAAATGTCTCATATATTAAAAAAAGCATCATATTTATTGAAAAAAAATTCCATCATATAAATCATTTAAAATAATTACACCCTATGCAACACATCCCTGCTTCAGTGAATACGCTTTTTAATTGTGGAAAAAATGGAAACCCGTAATTGGCAGAGAAAATTCTCCTAGTCTGGCATATTGATCGACCATGTTTTATGCCCAATATCATTACTAGCTGATACTCCAACAATTTGGGATCCTATACCTTTTAAATCAACCTCAAGAATAACATTCCTATGGTCCTCAAGTGTTTCCAGAACATGGTCCTCACGTACAAACGATGGATTCACAGGCACAGGTGCAGAAGAGATAATAACGTGTGCATATATCTAGTTGTGGAAGTGTTGCCACTTGCCAGAAAACTAAACAATTTTATTATTAGTAGCACGCAGGTTGATACTCGATAGCTTCATATATATCCCTGTGGTTCTATTTCAATGTAATAGCATCTATTCTTACGTAAGCTACTAAGTTACCGAAAGTGTAAGCATGAAAAAAAGGATGAGGTCCATAATGAATCGTTTCTGCACCCTTTTAGATCATAACTAAAAAGTGCATTTGTTTAATTTTCTGCTGCACAAGGAATTAATTCATTTGCTTTCCCTTCTTAATTTTTTGATTAATTCTTGGTTATGTCATCTTGTAAAGCCAACGTAGGTCTTTTGAACAACATTGCAATCAAAACCTATCTTCTATATAATTGACGTTATGATTTCAATTTTTTCACATCTCATTAATCTTACATTTTCTATTCCATGTTTTCCCTCTTTTTACTTCTCTCTTGCTTTTTCGTCATATTTTTATTGGCAGACACTTTTTTATTTCAAACATATTATTAACATCTATTATTTATATTTAACAATTTCTTTGTATTTGTGTTATATTATATTATCTATTATAACTTTTTTTTCTTGACAGATTCTTTTTGAATTATTAACAATATCTCTTACTTTTATCTTTCATCTTTTTGTGTTTCTTTTTATCTTTTTCCTCCACCCATATCCGTGAGAAAGTGAGAAAATTGTAACTAGCCGTGTTAAGTAATTCCAATACTTGTAAAAAAATTATGTTTCGAGTTTAATATAATTATAATATTATTAATTAAACTTAATGTCTCATGTCAAGGAATTATGGATTAAGCACCAAGAACATAATTAAATTGCTGATATTTTACACTCCCTCGACTATAAAACTATAAACATTTTATAATTTTTTTCCTATATTTTAAAACTATCGTTGTTTTAGAAATTTAAGCTCTGACCAATTTTCTTTTTGTAGTCATATACTCATTTGGTAATTATATGAATACTTAAAAAAATTATTTAAACTTATACCTAAATGAAATAAGAGGAGATTAGATAAGGATATTGTAACAAGTTAATGAACTTTGACATTAATTAATAATATCTTGCATTAACACTAAAACATAGTTTTAAAATAGAGGCATTACAGGAATTTTGTTGCAGAAGTTTGAAATCTTTGTTCAGAGGTGTATATTAAATATAATAGAAACGGCATAAGATTATTAAATTTTCATGGCATTCGATATAATTTTGCATTCTCATCTTTACAACGATTTTTAGTAATGCTACACTGGTTAAGACTTGCTTGCATCAATCTGCCATTTCTGTTTCCTTTTATATCTTGTTTAAATTTAAAATATGTAGGTTAAGAAATATAATTAACATCATTCTTGCTTATACCAAAAAATTTGTAATTTTTACGTATTCTTTATCTTTCCTATTAATTTAGTACTCTATATTCTCTGCACTAATGTTTTTCTTTCTTTCGTTTAGTAAGGATAGAAGTCTAACAGAAAGCATAGTAATTAATATTATCCTATATAAATTCTCAGAACGTTAGATGGATAAAGACACAAATTCTCCTCCACAAATAACAGAAAAAAATAGTAATTAGAATGGAGTATACACATTTTCATGGTTTTCATACAATTGAGCTAGGGACAATTCAGAGCTTTATCGAATGCCCAAATTAACCTATAGATTGTGCTACCGTACGGTGGAGGCCCTCAAACCAAATACAAATATAAATGGGGCTTTCTTTCCTTTTTAGTTCATTGTCATATTTTTGAGAGATAGATCAGCAACACAAGTTCTACACATGGAGTTATATCTTAAAGCATAAAATTCTCATTTTAAAATAGAATGTAGGAAGCTTCAACCACACTGAAGCACTTAAATATTCATAACTGCGTTTCTGTAAATCTAGAAAGAATAATTAATCAAAAAGCAGTCAACAAAAAGACATCGTTATCTTTGGAAAGTGAGGACCAACCGTATGATTGGTTAAATAAGAACATGGATCAGGTGGATTTGATTAGATATTAAAGCATTTTAGCTTTTTCCGTGGACCTATGATCACACATCTCTTAGAATAGTATTAATAACTTTGTGTCATTGTAATTTCTAAATCAAACAATTGGCTATCAGTCCAACCTACTACAAACACCTTTTTTTTTTTATAGCTAGATTTTGATGTTTTGCTTGTTATTTCCATTGGTTTAATCCTTCTTTGAAAAATAATGTTGGCAGGGTTTTGAATTGTGGTCACGTTGTGATATGCGCTCTGTTTGTTTTTTTTTTTTCATAAATATTTATAAAAAAAAATTGAACTTTTTTCATAAGTTAATATTGATTCATCCATCTTAACTCTTGAAAAAAATAAATGCTAGAACTTCTATCAAAATTAATTGTATCAATTTATTTTTACTTATATTAAAATTTTAATTTATTTTATCTTGTTTTTCCTTTTAAGTTTTGAGTGTTTATGAAAAAAAATTTATTGAAACAAGATCCATATCCATAATTTTAAATTAAAACCTTAATATTAAGTTAGGATCATATAATAGGTTTAGATATTTTTTTGAGTATCCAATTCTTGGAATTGTCTCTTCCTTATCTCCAAAACAAAATTTCTTAGCCATTTGATATATTTCTAGTCTATTTTACTAATATAATTGGTAATATGCTATGCATTTTTCATGTTTTGTCATATTGACATTATTACAAGGACTTTTACATCAATTTAATCAAATCTTTTACATTAATTGTAAGTTTGATAGATATTATCATTCTAAATTGTGGAAATTTTTTTACATTAGTTACTAACAAAACCAATGTATAAAGTACCTATAATATCTTTGGTTCACACCCTTCGCCTTCTTTTGAACAACTGCTAAGAGCATCTCTCCATAAGAACAAACTAGATTTAAAAATTGTGGTGTGCAACATCACTTGCTTACCTTTGACATAAAAAAACCTATATAAGAGAAGAAGCATGAAAATAAAAAAGAAACCTAGATCTAAAAGCTACCTTCAAAAGTATTAATGTTTAAGTTCTTGTTACTCATAAATAAAATTCCATTATTTAAATTTTCGAGCACTTGTACTTTTTGAACTATCCCAATGTCATACCCATTAATCAAGGCATACATGTAACATACGATAACGTGAGCTAGTAGCCCATAACCTTATGTGGAAGCAATGCATATTGGAGTGTGAGAACCCATTAAAGAAGGACAAGATCTAAAAGCTAAAGGAAAATATTGATTTACTATGTTGTTAAGGAAGTGAGATAAGAGGTGGTAGTGCTAAGGAAGGTTCTCAAAGCAAGACAATGTGGAGAGTGATGAGGGTTTGCAATTTGGAGCAAAAGTTGACATTCTTTAAGTGAGTGAGAGCAAGGAGATAAAAAAGAAGGTCGTAAGAAAGGTGATAGTTGCCTTAAATGCTTAATTGTTGGATGAATTTCAAGGCAATAATCTTATTTTTCTTCTTAATTAGAGTGATGTTTAATTCAATTTATTTCAATTTTTGTTAATAATTAGTTTCTAGTTATTTAGTGTGTTTTATTGGTTATATTTTAATATTTTGTTTACTTTTCTTTTTTGTAGAAGATCAAAGTTAGAAGACGAAAAGACTTTTTGGAGCTTGATTTTAAAGAAGAACTGTCTTGAAGAAGGATTCACTTAGCCACACTTTTTGGCTAAGCTAAATTGGACTAAGCCATACTTTTGGCCAAGTGAATTTACCTTTTTTGTGAAAAGTTAATTTTGGAGATTGGCTAAGCGAAATTCAGGCAAAGAGCAAAAAAATCAAGTCTTGCCTAAGCAAGAATTCATGGCCAAGTGAAAGTCTTGTCTTTTCTTGTAATTTGCTAAGTGAGATTTCTTGACTAAGTGAAAGTCCTATCTTTTCATGTATTCGCTAAGCGAAATTTATGAGCTAAGATAATGATTACTAAAAATGAAAACTTTGTTTGTGTATATGAAAGGGCTTAATGTCATTTATGACATAAATTCCATCTTTATGTATCTAGAACAAAAATAAACACTATTCTATAGGATGGAAGCTCTCTCCATGCTCCATATCTTTATCTTCTTTTATTTTTCTTGCATTTTTTTTGCTACTCATGATCATGAGTAGCTAAGTTCTTCCATTGTTAGGGTTAAATGTAACCAAACTTAAACTCTCTTGTATCTTATGACATATATATATATATTGATATACACACACACACACACACACACACACACACATATTTAGATGTTATTCAATATTAGTGTTTTTTTTTCTTCTATGCTTAATGCTTGTTGTGGAGTGATTAACCATGACTTATTTTTATGAGATAAATGTTGTTGAAAAACACCTTCATGGTCTTGAACTGAAGCAAAATACCCAGTGAACTATGTGTCTAGAAATGAAACTTCGTTCATTGGTTATCTTGTGCCATTAGCTGTAAAGCTATTTCCTTTTTTAAGTTTAAGAGAAATTGAGACTTAATAATAAAAGTAAGACTCTTTTCACTTAAGGGATTAAGGTTAAGAAAATATTTGTTGATTGATTTTAATATTAACTTTAGTGAAATATGTATTGTTCGTTCAAGAGACAGTGACATTTAGAGAAATCTAACCTTAATAATATTTTATCATCGAAAAATGGTTTCTTTTTAACTATAATTTAACTACAAAACCATAAAAGAGTATTTTTTTTTAATGTAAATCTTTACTTGTTCTAATTTAAAGTTCAAAATTTCAACCAAAACATTTGTGTTTTAAAATTTTTTGTGTTGTTTTCTAGACTAGATAGTGATTTTGTGAAGTTTGTTAAATATTGCATAAATCTTTTGGAAAAATAACACTATGACTTTTTATTTTACTACTTGTGTTATTGGTACACTTATCGACACACTAATGAAAGGACTAAAAGATTTTACATTGATTCAAATTAAAATCAATGTAAAAAAACCCTACTTACATCATGTCAAATTAGCGACGTAAAAATGCATTTTTTACATTAGTTAATTTGGAACCAATTTAAAAAATCACTTTAAAATTGCCAAAATTTCACTACATCACTTTCTACATTGATTGTTAAATAACTAATCTAGAAACCTATTATACAATGTTATTTTTGTATTAGTGTGACACTGTGATTATTCTTCACTTTAGTGTTTTGTTTACAAATACAAATGAATCAATGCCTTTGTTGTTCCTTTAGGTCTTATGGTGATGCTCTATACTTGGATAATAAGGCATATTGTTAAAGATAAAATAAGAGTTAACTTGTCCACCATAGGATCATTACATGGAGGTCAAAATAAAACTATAGGCTTAATTTAGATAAAGTGTTTTAGGTATTAATATGTATCCTATAAGTAAAATTTATATTTTATTTTTATAATCATTGTTAATCTTAGTTTTTATTTTTTTATAAAACCAATTTGTTCATTAATAAAACAAGAGTTAGAAGCTTAAGCACAACAAAAATCTAACTTTAATAGCAATATAAATCTAAATACAAGTTTGCAACCAATAAATTAGTGGTAAAGATAACAACTAGAATAAAAAAATTCTAAAAGGCAACAACTAGGATAAAAAAAATACTAAAAGGTAATATTTGGATAGCCAACAATAAGAGGAATGACACCGCTCATAACCATTTGCTAAATGGCAAATTTAATAATTACTAAAACATGGAAAATAAAAAAATAGATCACCAAAATTGGTGGAATAACACCCTTACCTATATTTAATTATCTAAGTAATTATTATGCGTCAATTATTTAAACACCTTAAAACATTGGTTAATTTTTTGTGTAAATTACATTTTCATCCTTTTTTTTCTCTAATTGATACTCCTTTGTTTTTTTACATTACTTTCACCCTCTTTTATAAATTTAATTAAATGATGTTTCTAATTTAATGTTGAATGACCAAATTATCTTGCATCCTTCCTTTTTTCTACCCTCCCTTTATTCTTTCCTTTTTCTTTTTGTATTCCTTTGTGGTGTTCTCATAGTGTTGACCACTCAGCTTGCTTGACATCTCCTCCTTCAACCATTGAATGGAGAACCTCTTGTCATTGTTGGCAACAAACCCTCCCTCCATTGCTTATCAAATTCATAACTATATTGTGCCCTAACTTGCAACACTTTCTCATGGCTTTCACCTTCAAGGGATTGGTTTGGCCCTTGAGTCTCACTTAATGAAATTTCTCTTTGTCACAAGCTTCAAGCTTTATTATTGGTAACTATATGGACTTGATGACATGGGTTGATCAAGATTGCATGAGGAGTTGGGCTTCAACCTTTATTTATTACTTCCTTTTGAATCTCAATGTCATTTGCAATATTGCTTCAAAATTGGGCTTAATTAATACTTTTTAAGATTGTATGAGATGCAAAAAAGGTTCCAATTTTGTTAGTGTGGAGTCATCCAATTCTATATTTAATTTTGCATTATAACTTTGTAAACCTTATCAAAAGTCTAAAGGCGAATATTGGAGAAGAAGTTATGGGGGTTTATGGTCATCCAAAAATAAAGGTGGTAGTCTAGAATTAGAATAAAGGAGTGGGAATGATGGTGAGTATATAAAGTAGCTTAATGCTTTCTAAATTTTATTGCTATTTAATACCAACTTTTAATGATGCATAATGTTTATAAGATTGAGCTTTATACCAATCTTGTAGAAGGTTGTGTTTTAGCATTTTTCCAATGGGTAGCGTGTTTTGATTGGGAGTATGATTTATTATCCATGAATATAATGATTTAATGATGTGTATGATTTATTATTCATGAATGACCAATTCCTATAACTTTATCATTATTCAATTATTGATTTGATTCGGCTATGTTCACATTGATAATAAAAAGTTAAATTGAAGATACTAAAATAATTACAACAAAATTCATTTAGACCCTTATCTAAAGTTAGATTAATTGTGTGAAAGTTTGCTTTCAACAAAGGTATAAAGAATTTATTTATTTATTCTCTTTATAAATATAGTTTTATGTTGTGTGCATGTTAATGATGTTGTACTTTATGTTTCATTTACCAAAATAATTAAGAAAAATGTTATAGTTTTTTGTTACTTCTACCAATAAATTCTTGGGAAACAAGTATGAATAGATAGATTGTAAGAAAGCTTAATTAGTAGGTTAGATGATTTAGGAAACATTGCATCCAATGTTTATTGTGCAACATACCCATGAAAATCTAGCCATGCAAAATCTTAGTCCAAACATTGTTATGGTGTTGAAATTTAAGAATTTTATACCTAAATCAGGATATGCAGTGGAAGTTAGAACTCCAAGAAGTTTACTAGAGTAGGGGTTGATTTCTTCTATTAACTCATCAACAACTTCTCTAACATTTTTTTCTCAACCAACACATTCTAGAAGCTGGAAAAAAATTAAAAGAAAGAGTGAGGGATTTTTAGAAACAAAAAACATTTAAAACACACATGTCAATCACATAAGGCATTTTGTAAACAAACTAAACTTTGTTTGGGGCACAAGGATGGACAATGTAGAGCAATACAAACAATTAAGGGATTTTGTGTAGGTTAAAAATGGAGGGATATCAAATGCAATCAAACAAAACACAGGGGTGAGTATAATTTGCTATAAAGTTTTTTTTTACTGTATATCATATATTAATTTAAAATCAAGCAAGCACATCACTTGATAACATAGTGAAAATCAAAGGATTTAGTAATATAACATGAATCCATATCAAACATCATCCACGTGACATAAAACATATAAGTTGTGGTCATGCATAATGCAATGTACCATATACATCATAATACATAGCTTGTCATCAAAATATATAAAAGTATCTTAAAACATGTCCACACACACACATAAAAGAATGACTAGCTCTACCCTTATATAATACAACAAAATTTAAAAATTCTAGCTAGAATATCCCTAATTATCCTCCAAAGTCCCACTAAAACATACTAATATCTAATTAGATGAGTCATTGTTACATGTTATCGACACAAAAGATTTGATGAGTGTAAAGAGACAACTAAAAGATTACATGGATGATTTCCTAAAGAAACAAGGTTAAAAGAATACTTGTAATTGTCGTATTAGGTTCCTATAAATTTGTGTGTTTAGTGAGAATGTTGGTTGTTATTAAGAATTGGATGTAGTCTCAAGTTACAAGACTAACCAATATATAAACTTCTATTCTTCTTTCTTTTCCTTGTCATTTTTATTTCATGAATGTTAAGTTAAATTTGTGAGAAAACACTTTTAGATTTGCATAGTAAGTTTTATTTAAATTGATGTCTTCCATAAGATGATACATTTGTTTCATCTTATATAGCTATTTACATTTGCAAACTTAATTATGTGTTATTCAAAGAATATACAAAATAATTTTAAGAAATATAATTTAACCTCTCTTCTTGTGTCTTCATAGTTTGGTATCAAAGCTCAACCTCTAAGATTGAACACCTTACAATGTTAAAAGAGAATAACTATAGTACATCATGGAAAATCCAAATAAGCTAGCTCATCATTAAAGGAGCTTCAATAAAAAAAAGTCATAAACATTAGTTGGAGGTGATTATCCTTATCAGTGAGATATAATTAAGATGCTAATCAAATTCATGCATTATAATCTATGGTCAATTATAGTACTAGGAAACTTTGAACATCCAAGAGATGAAAATAAAGATCTTATTCTAAAGTCTAGGTGGATTTAATAAGATATTAACACTTTACATGTTAGCTTTAAGGTAAAGTATCTTATTACTTGTTCCTTAGTTGAGTTTGACTTTAACAAGTTGTCTGGCTATAAAATTGCAAAAGAGATGTAGAACCCACTTACTTTCACCTATGAAGGCACAAGAAACACGAAGAGAACTAAAGATTTATCGTTAACATGAACTGCTTAAGATGAATGAAAATGAAACTGTCAATAAGATGTTTGGATAATTCCAAGCCATTTTGAGTTATCTTTGAGCACTAAGAAATGAATTCGTATAAGAGAATATAAAACTTCTAGATAACCTTTCTAAGGAGTCCAAACTAAGATCACTACCATCCAAGAATATCTTGACCTTATCAAGCTAAAAATGGATGAATTGCTTTGATCTGTTAAGATTTATAAGCTTTATCCAAACCAAATAAATGTTGTTAAGAAAAGTACCACCCTAAAGCCATTATTTTCAAAGAAAATTCTAGCCAAACTCATTTAGAAAAGATATAAACATCCAAAGTTCTTAGGGTTAAGGAACAAAACAAAGATTTTGAGCAAGGCAATGAAAACTTAAAATTTGGAGATGAAAATGTTGAGATTTCCCTAATGTTAAAGAAACTAAAAAGGATGCTTTGGAAGATAAGGAAACATCAACCCCATTCTAAGGGTAGCTAGAGCTACAATAATGTCAGGTAAGATTTTGTCCTCTACATTTAAGCATAAATAGCGGTATGAATAATTCTCTTGCTTTTCTTTACCCTTGAATGAAGCTTGATTTCCAAGAATATTAATCGATTTGAAAATGAGATTGGAAAACTTTATTTTTTTAGAGTTGGACTATATGATAAATTAGGTGTAGGTATATAATATGGCAACATAAGGTGTTTAGGAATTCATTAATTGTCAATATCATGTAATTTATTTCATGTTTGTTGTTATTTTCACCTAACTTGTCTTAATAACTAGTGTTTGAAAATGTAATTTAATTTATCAATAATGCAAGTAGAAACACACAAATCTTGAAAAATTGGCAATGTTCCATTAGCCTATAACTAAGGCAAGCATCCAAAATTTATGGACTTAACTCCATATAAAAGCCTTTTATTCTTGTTGAGAATGTTGTTTTAATGGGGATGGTGGAAATTTACGGACTTGATGTTGATGATTAGTGTAGCTTGGGTTTGTCTTTCTTAAACTTATAGATAATTAGTCCTAATTACTTGTAGGACTTTATTTTACATAATTAATGTTGGGTGTATAACTTATGATATTTCCTTATATTCTTTTGTTTATCTATGTATTTATTCATGACAAAGATATAATTGTATTAATCCTAATGTTGATACATATGACCTTGATGTGTTAATGATGCATCTATAACGTGTTTTAATATTTTATGTTTCTTTGGATCATGATTCTTTATGTGAGGTACGACATATTTTTGAAGTTTTTGCTTATGATGACATTTACACAAAACAAGTTTTTATTTATTCAATTTATCAACATGTATATAAAATTTGTATTTATTTACTATGACATTTTCATATATGATTATTAAATGTTAAAGTTTATAAAAAAAAATTTACTCATAATTTATAACAAGTAATTAATATAATAATAGATTAAGAGATAATCTAATGTAATGAGGTGTTACAACTATAACATGTTCACCAAAAAGGTATTGTTTTTTCATGTGTGGGGCTACTTTTTTAGACATTTCTTATTTTTTTCTCTCACTTTGTACTTTGCCTTGGCATGTTGGTTTGCTTTTGATCATATGTTGTACTTGTATATTGAAAATCCTACTTTTCATTAAATGTTAAGCTATTTAAACATCAATGTATATCAATAATGGTTTTCTAAAAGTTTGAAATTATACAAGGATATTCATTAGATCACAAAACATTAACACAACAAATACTTTGGATCAAGAGCTTGGTGCATTGTTCAAGTTTGGACGATAAAAAACATAAGTACATCTTCAAGTTTGTACAAGTTTTTGTTACAATGTGTTTTATTAGAACAATATATTGCATTTTTTGTTTTGTCTATTTTTTAAAATAAAATATGCATTTTCAAAATAAAATAATATTATAAATGCAACTACATTTGTCAACATCTCTTACTAGATGAAGTAATCACTAATAAGTAAATGGAGGAGAGATGACACATAATGTAATTTGATGGTCATGTTCCCTATTGGTAGATGGAAAAAACTAGTCTCTAGGTGTTATTGCTCCATGAATGCTAACACCAATGTTGTGTTTGTAATGGTGTGTTAGACCTTTATGGGTGAGGCAAGCCTTGAACCATCCACCAACTACCTAACAATCACATTCTCAAATTAGGGTAAGATCATACCTTTATGGTTAACCAACTTCATCTCCTTGTGTGATTTGTCTAACTAGATGTGCAATGCAACATGCTCAATGAAAATCCTTAACACAAAATCATTATAGAACCTCTTAAGTAATGAGCCTCATTCTTCCATGGACTGTGCTCTACAACAACCTTAGTTGGATCCTAAATAAGAACCTCAATTTCATCCTTTGCATCAAGAGTTTGTGCAAATTTAGTAGCACAAACCTCAACAAGCTCAATAGCTTGAACAACATCAACAACATCATTGTCACTCTCTACTTCTTTGACTGGTTCTATTAGTGGAAACAATGGGTGATACCTGCCTTTCCTATAAATGACAACTAATGACTTCACCATCAATAATCATATTTGAAATGATAACAAATATGATATTAAAAAATATCACAAAAAAAAACAAATTATAAGTTATGAAAAAATGTCACAAAAATAACATTATAGCAAGTAATAATATAAAAATTAAAATAATTAATCATATAAAAAATTAAAATAATTAATAATATAATAAATTAAAATAATTAATAATATAATAAATTAAAATAATTA
>JAMLFT010009781.1:0-12417 GCA_026544285.1 Pachyrhizus erosus
AAATATTTTTTATTATTATAAAAATCTATTTTAATATTTAGTTCTTCAATTTTTTATCATGTTATTTTAATATATATAACTTCAAAGTTAATCCAAAACACGATTGATAGTTTAAAATTAAATATATTTTTTAATTTTGATATATAATCATTATTTTTAAATGTTGTTCATGTTATAGAAAAAAAAATATTTTATATTTAATAATATTAAATACTTAATAAAGTATAATATTTATAGGGATTGTAATAAATATTTTATCGAATAAAAAAATTGAATTAAAAATTTAATAATTAATTTTTTATATTTAACATTGGTATTCATTTATGAGTACAACAATGTGTGTATATATATTAAAATTTTACTTTCATTTTTTAAATTTTATGGATGCATTGTATCATTTTACATTGATGGAATAAAAAAGTTCTTCCAAAACTTTAAGGTTATTTTTATAATTTTAAATGCATTAAAAAATCATGAAAATTTTAAATAAAATTAAAATAAAAGTAATAAATATATTTTTAATTATTATTTATGTATAATTAATAAAAAAAATAAAAATGATTGATTTAAATAATAACAATAATAATGGAAAATATTAGAGGACAATTTCAATTAGTTAACATAACAACAGAATTCAATACATTTTCTTTTAATATAAAACAATGATAACCTTAGATTTTAATAAAAAAAATATAATAAAAGATAATGATAAATTATAATTATAAATATATGTATTATCATTTAAAATTATAAAATATTCTAATATATTAAAATATAGTAATTATGTAAAATTTTATATGTTAATCATAATTTTATACACAATTTTATCAAAACCAAAAATAAGTGAAGGGACTTCACTAATTCAAAATATATTAGAATCCAATATAAAATATGATTAATAATTCTCTAGTAATATTAAGTGAGAATTTAATATAATTTTTCATATCATTTTATTTTTTTTTGGAATCCAAAGCACATGAGTTATGCAGTGGAACGTCCATTGCAAGGAAACAATTGAAGAATTCATGGACAAATGAAGAAAACCTCACATGCAGTTTAAAAAAAACATTTAAACATGATCAAAATAACAAAATAAATAAATAATAAACATCAAAGCTACACAATGCAAGTTGATCGTCGAATCCCATTAAAGTTAGTTTAATGCCAAATTTTTTTAGTAGTTTGTATCAAATTTCAAATTATCTTTTCCAACTTCATTATCCTTTTTTTACTTAAAGTAATATATAAATGTGTAAAATTTCTCCCCCCAAAACTTAAAGAGTCATTGTTGTGATTTTAAATACATTAAAATAGTCTCAAAAGTTAAAATATATTTATAACAAACTAATAAATATAATTTTAATTATCATTTAGATATAATTAAAAACATAAAAAATAATAAACGATTAACTAGAATTAGTGAAAATATTTTATTATATTAATATTATTTTTATTATATGATTTACATGCTTATTTTAAAAATATTTTGTAGATGTCATCAGACACGTTAAAAATTTTAATTTAAAAATGATAAAAAAAAATAGAATAACTAATAAATTTATACATTTTTTTAACTTGAATATTCCTTGACTAAAAATTAAGGATTAATTTATTTAGGTACTAAGATTCATTAAAAGCTTGACATTTTTTATCATATGCTTTTTTATATTCACGGATAAATAATCGAAGATATATTTTAAAATTACAATGATACATTTTTATTTTTAATTCAACATAAAAAATATATATTACTCTTTTATGGATAATTTATCCCATGCTTGCACCAAAACATGCATTAGATCAAGAAATATCATAATTTTAAAATTTTACTTAATAATTAAATAATTATTAAAAATTTGAAATCTCAACATTCAATGATATACATATTTTTTAAATATGATACGTTAAATATTCTATTAAATTTCATAATTATAAAATATTACACATTAGTTTGATTGTTCAAAGTTCAATTATGTGATTTTTGTGATTTAAAAAATAAATTTGTGTTAATTATATTAAAATCATAACTATTAATATAGACTAAAATAAATATTATTTTAATAAAAGTAATAAAGGTCATAAAATTTATTTTAATTTAAATAAGATTAATATATTAATACATATTAAATAGAAAAGATTAATCAAGATAAAAATTAAAAATTACTTATTGATTACGAATATTACAAATCAATTGGCTGAAAAATTTAACTTTAAAAGTTTATTTATGTGAAGTTTGAGTTAGAAAAAAAAATTCATATTAACTATACTAAAATCATACTTGTTAATATATATTGAAATAAAGATTTATGAAATATTATTTTAATAAAAATAGATTATCAATGATGAATATTACCTTGAGGTACTATGGATTGTCTCTCCATGTGGATGATTAACATAATGAGTGGAAGAGATATCGTATAAATCGCCAATGCCCTTAGCTTGGCGCTTGAGGGGTTGAGGACTATCCCTTCCTATGAACGACTAACATGATGAGTGGAAGAGACATTACATAAATCACCTACGTCCTTGACTTAGCGCATGAGGAGCTTTGCATCGTCCCTCCCTATGGATGACTAATTTGATTAATGGAAAAGATATCACATAAATCTCCTACGCCCTTAGCTTAGTGCTTGAGGATTGTAGATCATCCCTCCCCATAAATGACTTTATGATAAGCGAAAAATACATCACATAAATCACCTACACCCTTGACTTGACACTTAAGGGCTTGAGGACCATCCCTTCTTAATGACAACTAACATGATGAGTGGAAGAGACATTACATAAATTGCCTACGTCCTTAGCTTGGCGCTTGAGGGATTGTGGACTGTCCTCCCACAAGTTAACCAATAGTCGGTAAAGAAGATGACCAATATGAAGCAAATAAAGAATGGACAAGCATAACACCCCAATAAAAAGTATTACGCCCTGATATGTTAGAGATGTGTCATTGCGACCCACAACCATAAAATAAAATGTTGCATCCTAACTTGTCAAAAGGGTGGATCGGCTTGCCACACGTGATGTCACAAGACATATATGTTGGGCCAATGAACACCTAACACTTGACAATCGTGCTTAATATAAAAGGAGAGAGAAACCAATTGCCTCCCCCTAAGTTCACAAGAAAGACTACATTAGCAAGAACATTGATCTAACCCTAGTGACACCCTACTAGTGATTTAGGTCACGATTGTAAACACTAATAGTTGTAAATTTATTTCTAATTGTGGGAAACTTGGTTAGCTTAATTGTACAACTTGGATAAACTGAATATTCATTGTTTGAAGAATCTTACTGGCCTCTCAATGTTAGAATAAAAAATTTTGAGACAAAATTGTCTCTCTCACCATTTTTTTTTCCTTCTTATTTACAAACATTTTACATAATCAAGTTTTTTCTCTTTTATATGTATCTTTTCTCATTTATAAAATATAATACATCTAAGCAAAAACAAAATTAAGAACATAAATGTTATATTAATTAAAAAATTCACACATTTTCTTAATCACATGTCAATTTTTAATAGAAGAAAAAAAAATACATGTGATTGAAATTCCCCCCACTATTAGAAGAGAGACGTGTAATATCAATTAAAACGATATTTTTATATCGACTTTAGAATCAATGTAGGTCTTGTAGTAGATTAAAAATTGTTTTTTACATCAATTACAAAGATAATTAATGCAAAATTTTTAATATGTAGATAGTAAAAGACATCAATCTTGTAAACACCATAACATTGCAATCCCAAACAAGACTACACAAAAGAAACATTCTAAGAAGTCATCTTCGCAATCATAGCTAGGCATAACCCCATTGATAGTAGCTTCTTTGGCAATGGTCATCAATGTCTTAACCATAAGCTACCAATTCCAACAACAAAAAGTTTGAGCTTTCTTGAAAGACAAAGTGACTTCTCCTTCATGGTAGGATTCTCACTCTTTCTTAATAACATGCTCACTCATCCACACAAATTTATAAGTGTCTTCACTCATTGTTATATAGGGTTATAATCTTTTTATTATTGCTTCATAAATCTTGAATTAATTATAATGCTTCAATTTACAATAGTTGAAATGGTTGGTTTCTTAGTACTTTCAATTTTTCATTTGATGCAAAAGTTAAAGTGGAAAACAAACAAATGTTTTCAAGGGTAAGAAATAGGGATGAGCAAAATGACATCACACTCAATGTCAACAATGTCTCTAACATAGATGGGTAGGAGTGCAATGACAACATGTGTTGCACAGTGTGGTAGAAGAGGTGGGATTAACATCTTTTGATGAGTTTCAAATTAGGATTGAAAAATACAAAGCAAGGCAATTAGAGATCTTAAAGAACACAAAACGTTTTACACCAACTAAAAAATAATTGATGTAAAAAATGATTTTTTAAATTTATTCTAATTTTAACCAATGTAAAATGTATTTTTTTTATATTAGTTAAATTACAACCAATAAAAAAAATAGTCTACTTATTTACAAGATTTTCACCACATTTTTGTTATATTGGTTATTAAACAATCAATGTAGAAACTCATTATTAAATCCTTATTTTGGACTAGTGTCCTTTAGCATTTTTTATAAAATTGCAAATTGTTAGACACATATTGAAATTAAAAGGGTTTTTTTATTATATATATATATATATATAATATAATTTATTTATGTCTTAAATATGAATTTGGTCTCTAAAAAATAAAATATTTTTTCTTTTGGTCTTTTACTTTTTTTATTTTAGCCATTTAAGATTTTTTTTCTTTAGTCTCTTATATCAAATAATTTTTAGTTTTTAGTCCCTATTATTTGTTAAATGGTAATATAATAGCAATATTAATAATTTTATAATTTATCATGTCATCAAAAAATCTAATAAGATAGTCACGTGTACTTTGTTGTATTTTTAAATTTCTCATTAACTAGTTTGAAGTCATTAACTATTTTGAACAAATAAAAATTTACAAACATATTTTATTAAAAAATTTATATGTAATTGTCCTATCAAATTCTTTGATAACGTAATAAATTATTAAACTTTCAAAATCATTGTTAGAATATCATTTAATGTTGTTATTTAGCAATGAAGACTTAAAAAAAAACTTTAAAAGACCAAAATTAATTTTTTTTAAAAAACCAAAATAGAAAAAAAAATTCTATTTATTAGAAACCAAATTCATATCTAAACCTTTATTTATTTATCTACTTAAGCATGCATTGCTGAGAAATTTTAGTAGTTAGATTACGTGACAAAACAAGTTACCCGCCCTAATGTGGGCTAGCCCAATACGAGTTGCAAGATATAGCAAGTTACGCAAAGAAAGTCTTAATAAAAGTTGGACATCTATAATAAAAGCTAAACCCTACAAAAGTCCTTTTTTTCAAGTTATTAGCAATTTTTGCGAGTTAAACCTATATTTGGTCCTCATCACATTAGGTTAAAAAGTTTTCTTTGAATTTGTGTTCAAAGTTTAAATTTCAAACCCTATATATTTTATTGGGAGGATTCAACCTAGTTAGCCAATTTATTTTGTCATCTTTAATAGTGAAGTAAAATA
Source organism: Pachyrhizus erosus (assembly GCA_026544285.1). Lineage (NCBI taxonomy): Eukaryota > Viridiplantae > Streptophyta > Magnoliopsida > Fabales > Fabaceae > Pachyrhizus > Pachyrhizus erosus. The sequence goes on from JAMLFT010009781.1 coordinate 5,558, forward strand.
ATAATAATACATTTACACACATTATATATCATCCAACAACAAAACGTTATTTATAATAAATTTACGTTTTATAATAATTAAAAATTATATTAATGATAATTTTTTATTAATTAAAACTATTAAAAAATTATACTAACTATAGATGCATATCAAAATCATGAAATAAATAAAATAAATTTGGTTTGAAACCCCCACGACTTATTTTGTCCCCTTTTCTCCCCATGCATCCTAAGTAAAACATCCTATATATAGACTTTTCCGAAAACCATTGGTGTCATACCGATGAATGGATTGTTTAAACGATGTTTGGCTCCATTAGAAATTGTGTTACTAAGTTATTGCTTTTACATTTAACTGTTTTGAAAAGTAAGAGAGAACCAAATGCACAATTTTAAATTGTACTAAATACCGAAGTCAAATAGAGAGACTGCATGCATTGTCCTATATATTTACTTCTTTCGTTTAATTAAACTCATCCAAACTAAAAAAGTCACTTATTCTTACAGGTGCACATATATATACACAGAGAGATAGAGGGAGCAAATCTTAATTTCTCCTTTTAGTAACACGAGTACAATCAAATCAAGTTTTATATCAAAAGTTAATGATTTGTGAATTTTTTTTCAAAATCGTAAGTTCATAATGCAAAGAAGAGGAAAATAGAATCCAACACCAACCAATAACAAAATGTGGTATTAATGTACTTTTGGAAATAGAGATTGATAGATACACACCTCTGAATTAAAACCAATACACACGCATGGGCTACACTTCAGCCAAAATAAGGCTCTCACTTTAGTGTAAACCCTATTATTAATAAATGAGCTATTACAAATTAACTGCGACGATGTTGAACATAATTTATTAAGAAAAAAAAATCAAAGTGTTTTAACGGCAAACTTAATATACGGGAGGTGGGGGTGAGTTATAGAGGTAGGGGTGATATGGTGGAGGTGAAGGTGATGGTGGAGGTGGAGACTTGTAGTAATATGGAGGAGGCGGTGAAGGTGATGGAGGAGGTGGTGATTTATAATAATATGGTGGAGGAGGCGATGGAGAAGGTGGAGGTGGAGATTTATATATGTATGGAGGAGGTGGTGAAGGTGATGGTGGGGGTGGGGATTTGTAGTAATATGGGGGAGGTGGTGATGGAGATGGAGGTGGTGGTGACTTATAAATATATGGTGGAGGAGGCGAGGGAGATGGCGGGGGTGGAGATTTGTAATAATATGGAGGAGGTGGTGAAGGTGATGGTGGGGGAGGTGACTTATAAACATAAGGAGGTGGTGGTGAGGGAGATGGTGGTGGCGGGGATTTATAGACATAAGGTGGGGGTGGTGAAGGTGATGGTGGGGGTGGAGATTTATAGACATATGGTGGGGGAGGAGAGGGAGATGGTGGAGGTGGAGACTTGTAAACATATGGTGGAGGTGGTGATGGAGAAGGAGGTGGTGGTGACTTATAAACATATGGTGGAGGAGGTGATGGAGATGGTGGGGGTGGAGATTTGTAGACATATGGAGGTGGTGGTGAAGGAGATGGTGGTGGTGGTGACTTATAGACATATGGAGGGGGTGGTGAAGGAGATGGAGGAGGCGGAGACTTGTAAACATATGGTGGGGGAGGAGAGGGAGATGGAGGAGGTGGAGATTTGTAGACATATGGTGGGGGAGGAGAGGGAGATGGAGGAGGTGGAGATTTGTAGACATATGGTGGGGGAGGAGATGGAGATGGAGGAGGAGGAGATTTGTAGACATAAGGAGGTGGGGGTGAAGGAGATGGTGGGGGAGGAGATTTGTAGACATACGGAGGTGGAGGTGAAGGAGATGGTGGGGGAGGAGATTTATAAACATACGGTGGAGGTGGGGAAGGTGATGGTGGGGGTGGAGACTTATAAACATAAGGTGGGGGAGGAGAGGGGGATGGAGGAGGTGGAGACTTATAGACGTATGGTGGAGGAGGTGAAGGAGATGGTGGAGGAGGAGACTTGTAATAGTATGGAGGGAATTTGTGGACATAAGGAGGTGGTGGTGGTGGAGATTTGTAGTAATATGGAGGTGGCTTGTAATAGTAGGGTGGGTTTACTTGGTGATATGGTGGTGTTGGGTGTGGATAGTAGTTGGATGGTTGGCCATAGTAAGGCTTATAATCAGCACCAACACTCACAGCCATTAGGCATAATGCTAATGCAAGGATCAATCGAGGCCATTGCCTCGTTCCCATCTTCTCTTAGTGTGTAACCCTTGTTGTTGCCCTTTGAAGACTTGTGGTCTATTAATTCTTGCTTGGCCAAGTATGGATTGTATGCCTTTATATAGTGTTTGTCTTCAATCATGGCCGATAAGATATCTTTGTTGGATGACAGACTGGCTTATTGTTTCAAAATATATTTATATTATTTCAACTTGATGTTTGGTTTCCCATTAAACGTTTTCATATTTTCCACAAGACGGGCTGGGTACAAAGTACAAAGTCAAGAGGAGAGTAGGTGATGGCATGACTGAATGAGAGCTATTGTTTGATTTAAACAAATAATTATAAAAGCGCGTCATAGAAGACAACTCTGATTATTTCCTATGCCTTTTAATGGAGAACTGGCCATCATGATCGCAAGCTAGCCTAAAGTGTAAAACGGCTGATAAAAGTCAAATGCAAAACTTGCTCCAATTCTCAAATATGTCTTTTCTGTATAATTAGCTTTGGTTCTTTCTTCCTAATGGCCATTTTTCGGATATAAAAACAAAAACTTATCTGTATTGTTATTTTATGCTTAAATCGTCGGTGAAAGTTGCTTCAGCTTATAAGACATCCTTCTCAATAGACTAACTAACATACTTGACAAATGATAATTATTAGTTTAGAAAATTGTCATCGTGGTTTAAAATTTTTAATTTTTGACTTGGTATAATTACTTTCTACGCCAGTAGACCGACAACAATTGTTTTAATTAATACAACGTATGTATACCTTTTGCCTCTCTTTTTTTCCACCATTGAAGTTTGTTATATAATAGATTCTTTCATCAATTCATCCTGGGACTAGATTTTGTTTATGATAGAGCAGTAAATGGTTAACGCGTTTTAAAGCTCGTGTAATGATTTTGTAAATAAAAAACTTTAGGTGTCCAAATGTTGATCGATTGTGGAAAGATTTTTTGTGTTGAACGAGTAATACATTCAATTAATGTTTTGTTTTTTATGGTTGCTGCAATATATTTATTTTATAGATAATGTAATGTATAAGACTAAATGAATAAAAATAGTTTGGTTAACGCGTTGCTTACTTGTTAAATGCACGTTTCTAAATTGAACTAAATTTCCTTCATGCCGTGATCCTCATACAATACTCATAGCTAAGGAACTTTGGAGAGTCATTCTTCTAATTTAATTTTATAGTTACTTACATGGTGCAAGCTTCCTGTCGTAAAAATGTACAAAAGTATCCTACATAAACGGAAAGATCAGTATGCACCAAAAATTGAAAAAGTTATATCTATGTTTTTGCTATACTCATGACTGGGAAAATATTCAGATATTTCCCATGCTTAGAAGAAGGTAGTGGTGTGCCCTAATGAGAAGAATAATCGTTCTAGAAGGCATAGGATATATATTTTCTAAAACGCAGTTACTTTGTCATGGGAAATTTAGTCGCCAATCTTACCAAGTTACTTGCTGTTTTATTCATGATATCTCACCTCCATCTTCTTTATTATTATATTTCTATTTTCAGTTCTCCCACGTCTGTATTTTTTTTTTTTTTTGGTTTCACTTTTGTTTTTTTGGTGTTGAGTCACGTCTGTTTATTGTCTTTGTTAAATAAATTTTTTTAATTAATATCCTAGTATCTCAAGTTTTTAGTCGGATATTAATTTAAGGGATTAGAATATTTATCAATTATGTCAGACATACTTAATTTATTAAATATATTATACATGTGGAAAATTTTAAAAGTTCTTGAAATAGTTTTTATGAAACACAGGAAAATTACAAAGTATTTCTCTCCTGACAGTATTTTCTTTTAAAAAAAATTCTCTCCACTCATAAATTTATTTTTCTTTACCAATATATAATATTGATTAGAAAATCATCCATAATATTTTTTTTTGCAATAAACTATTCTTCCCAATAAAGTTGCTGCATGCATATATAATTAGCTTCCTAATAATAGTGCAAGTTGGAATGTCTTTTCATTTGACATGGTAACTTCTCCTTTCTCGTTGAAATAATAATTGTATCATATTGTTCACTTTAATTAAACATACGCAGGTTGTTTGTTTTCTTAATTTCAATTTGCTACGTAATCGGGTTTTTGTGTTAATAAAGGGATAGTTAATAGATTAGTAAGTGGGAGGCATATAGTTAGGGAGCCTATATATCCTTCCATATTTGTTCAAAGCTAAGTTAATTTGCTTGGCAGGCTGCTCCATGCCCTAGCTTTTGAAAGTTGAAGAGTTTTGCTATATTAGTAATTAAACTAGCGTATAACTTATTAGTTTGTAGATTATAAATTAGTTGAAAAGTTAAAAATTTATAAATTAGTTGATTTAATTAAAAGTGTTTAATAAAATTAATTGATAAGTAAATTTAGTGAAAAAAACATTTTAATTAGAAAAAAATCAATAAATTAATTAAAATAAATAAATTTGACATTAAATAAAATTATAAAAAAGTATATTTTAAAATTTAATAATAATAAATAAAAGAAATATGTCATCTAGTGTCTAGATTTCATAATAAATTAACAATATTGGTGTGAATTTCTTTCATGTTAAAAAAGATAAAGAGATTTCAAACAAATTTAATAATGATAAATTAAAAAATAAAAAAGTTAATAACGTATAAACTAGTTTATTTTCATAAATTACTTTAAATAGTTTATAAAGATAAGTTATAAACTATTAAAGTAAACTTGTGAATCAAACAAGTTTACAAGCATATAACCTTGTTGAAATATCTTGTAAATTACTAAATAACCTTACCAAATTTCGAGTGAAGTCATTGTGGCCCATACTACTTCTTTACATATTCACGCTTTCTCTTCATGTCTCAAATAATGGGATGGGAATGATTCAAACCTAACACAAATAAGAATATTATATTTGAAAAATACTAAATGTACATTCCAAAAAATGGGAGAAATTGTTAGGTAGTCCTGGATTATCATTTGTCAATAATCACAATTAATTTTTATGTGATACGTATTTTAATTTTTAATTTTAAAAAATAATTCATAATATTTGATTTTATTTCATGGATAGATTAGTTGGATCATTGACTATATGGTAGTTTAAGATCACCTAATATTTTATCTAAAAGTGGAGTGTGTAAACAAAAAGAAGAGAAGAGAAAGATAAAGAAAAAAAATTGGATAAATAATATGATAGAAAATAAAGAGAGAAATAAAAAAATTATAAAAATGATATGTAAAAAAAAAAAATATATGATCAAAATAATCCAATATATTTAGATTATATTAAATAGACAATTGTAGTTCATCAATTGTATCTTTAACAAGTCATTTCAATTAACTTATAACTTTTAATTACATGAAAACTTGTTTAACCTTATTATTAATAGTGTTTGACAAACAAGTTTTCTTGACTAGTTTGTAACGCTTTTTAGTATGGTACTTAAGTTATGTTTGTCTAATATAGCTAAAAAAGACTAGCTAGTGATAAATTAGCTTATAACTAAGACTTGCTAAAATAACTCATTGAATTATATTTGTTTGGTAAATTATCTCTTAAAATAACTAATGAATGTAAAATGACATAAATTGACATATTTGATATTTTTATATAAATTTTAATTTTATTTTATGTCAATTAATTAATTTAATAGTTAAAAATATCTTAAAGCATAATATTAAAAATATTTAAATATGAATTTGGTCCCTAGAAAATAGGATCTTTATGATTTTGGTCTTTTAGATATTTTTATTTTAATTATTTTATTTTATTTTATTTTAGTCTTCATTATCTTTAAATTGGTGATAGTAATAGTAATGTTGATAGTTCAATGATTCATCGTATTGTCAATTAGTTTAATACGATAATTATATGTAATTTTTTTGTCAAACTGTATTTTTAAATCTTTCATTCATTAATTTAATATCATTAACTATTTTAAATATATAAGAATTTAAAAATAAAATTTTACTAACAAAAATTATGTATAACTATATTTCCTAAATATATAATAAGACATTCAACTATTAAAGTAACGTATAACATTATTTAATATTATTATTTGATAATAAAAATAAAAAAAATATTTTTAAAAGAATAAAATTTGTTATGCAAACAATCTTACTACCACAAAAACAGTTGAAAAAGAAGATTATAATCTTTTTTCAAACATGATACAACTTAATTGACTTACATCTAAAATATTATTATTTAAATTTAAAATTAAGATTATTTTATAATATATAATTGTTATCGTTAAAATATGTAATTTTATTATGATTTAATACATTTTACTTTAAAATTTATTATTATTATGTATCATGTTAATTTTTGTTATGTCTTAGATTTATATAAAAAAAATCCTCAGCATTACCATGTAGAACACTAGTGATATTACGGAGCTATATCACTTTCAAATTAATCTATTTTTGAAAAGTACACTAACAACCCGACTAATCCTGAGATTTTATAGATTCAAGATGGAATAATAGATTAGGATCTTTTACATATCTAGTATTGCAAATGTTTAAGTGTGTTTTTGTTTATTTAAATTTAGTTCACAATTCGTTTTTGTTTTCTAAATTTAAATTAATTTTTTTAGTCTCTTACTTTAAAAGATATTTTTTTGTCTATCCTACAATAAAAAAATTATGATAAGTTATATATTTAAACT
>JAMLFT010009782.1:0-12416 GCA_026544285.1 Pachyrhizus erosus
AAATTACATTATACATTTTACAAATTGTATTTTTTAGCCTCAATTAACAATATAATCATGAATAACATTATAATAAAGCAATAAAAGTAATGTTTGTATGTGTTAAGTATTATACACGCATAAAACATAAAAGATACAGGTGTAATTTATTCTAATTTTAATTTTTTTAGTAAATTTTTAAAATTTCATATAATTTTAAAACACATACTTTTCAAAATATCATAACTATTTAATTTAATGCATATTTTAAAATTTTAATTAAATTTAAAAATATGAATGAAATGGACGGATACTTGCCGCTTATTTAAGATTTCATAATTCCCTGTGAAGTTAACCTGTCAACTCATTCTATCAATTCAAATATTCAGTAGTCGGCAGCAAATGGTGCATAGGAATACAATATTGTAAGACCTGATACCTACGCGCCTCTATGGCGACTGGGATTAAAATTATAGCATTTGTTTTTATCATCCTATTTTATATTTTATTTTACCTCACTTTGGAAACTGTTGCCTCTTACTCTCTTTGGCCACTTTGTTTCTAACCCACAAACATGACAAGGACGAGACGGAAGAGAAAAGCATTTCACACTTCACTTTCCTTTTCTCTCAGTCACAGCTCTTTCTAAGACTTAAGCAACTCAAAAAGACTGCACCTTAGGGTTCATTCTGCTACCTGAAATGAAAGCCTCAAGACAAATCACATTTTCAAGAGACTTTTCAAACAATGTGCCCCTCAGAAAATAGTTGGTGAGTTAAGTTCCACTATTATTATTATTATTATTGTGCTTTTTTTAAAAAAGACACATCACATGTTAGTTTTTGTTTCTCCCGTTATTGGTCCATCACTGGTTTTACCTTTCATTTGAAATGATTACCCAATATGAAAAATTAAATAAATAAAAAAGAGTTGGTACTTGGTATCGCTCATTGCTCAATTCCTCGTTGCTTCATTTTTCCACAACCATCTACTACTTCTCGGTGTTGCATTTATTTATCTGAGTATGGAGGCTGTGGAAGTTGCAAATGTTCACTTTCTAGGTTCTGTGTAGTTTCAAAATGTTGCTAGGATTGTGTTGTATGTGGAGGAGTTTGAGTTTGGGTTTGGCAAGAGCATGCTTTATGGGTCCACGTTTATGACTTTTGTGATTTCAAAGAGAAAGCGTAAGTGATATTGATAAGTGGTCCTTTGACCATACCCATTTGAAGATGGCTTGGATTCAGCATCAAATCCAACAAAAGGATGGCTACATGAGCTATCCACCACTGGTTTTGCCTCCACCTTCACCCCCATATTGGGATGCATTCCACAAAGAATCAATGTCTTCATCACCCTCACCACCCTCACCTTCATCATCTGGTGTTAGAATTAGTCCTGCTGTTCTTTTCATCATAGTGATTCTGGCTGTTCTATTTTTCATCTCTGGCCTGCTCCATCTGCTTGTTAGATTTCTCATAAAGAACCCTTTTTCCCCAGCATCTGCTCAATCCAATAGGCACCAGGAAATTACAACCTCTGATGCTCTTCAGAGGCAGCTGCAACAGCTTTTCCATCTCCATGACTCAGGTCTGGACCAGGCTTTCATTGATGCACTTCCTGTTTTCCAGTACAAGGAGATAAAGGGGGTGAAGGAGCCATTTGACTGTGCTGTTTGTCTCTGTGAATTTTCTGAAAAGGATAAGCTCAGGTTGCTCCCTATGTGCAGCCATGCCTTTCATATCAGTTGTATAGACACCTGGCTTTTGTCAAACTCCACATGCCCTCTTTGTAGGGGGGCCCTCTTTACTCCAGGCTTTGAAAATCCAATGTTTGATTTTGATGATTTGAGGGATGATGAGGGCTGCCCCTGTAATGGGGAAAATGAATTCACAACTAGGCAGAAAACGGTCGAAATTGAAGAAACTGTGGTAGAGAAGGGAGTTTTCCCTGTGAGACTTGGTAAATTCAGAAGGCTTGATGTGGAGGCAGTGGAAGCTGGAGAAGAAATCAGTAGCAGTAATTTGGATGCAAGAAGATGTTACTCCATGGGATCTTACCAATACTTGCTTGGCAACTCCGACCTCAGGATAACCTTGAACCGTGACCGACAAGGTTGTGATGCAAAGCTTGGGAAAGGAACAGAAAACTTGGAGAGGCTTTCACTTGAGCAGGATATTGAAGCAAAGAAGATTACTAGTGTCGGTAAAGGTGAGAGCTATTCTGTTTCCAAAATATGGCAGTGGTCGAAGAAGGGAAAATTCTCAGTTTCTTCTGATGCCCATATGGGCATGCAGTCTTCTCTTAACACTGATTTGTCTTGGATGAGAGAAACAGGAAGGACATGAAAGGTATCCACAGTATATTCCCCTCTCCCCTCCCCTTTACTTGAATCTATTGATTAAAGCTTTTGCTTTCCCTTTAAATTCCTTAAAATTTTTGGTATTCTAATCTTGAAGTTGTGCTGATTGATTGCGGTATATTGATGTATTATAAGTCCCTATTAAGAAGATGGAAGAAATACATGTTTCTATGAATAACAGATTTTAGGAATAAACTGATATATATACATACATACAAGGACCCTATCATTGTGCTACAACATTTCGACAATTTCAGGAGATTCATAATGGGTAGGAATTATTAGAGAGATGGGAGGATATATTTACTAAAACCAAGCAACACCCCTTATTGACAGCAAATTACAGCACATACTTATTTCAACAGTAATTTGAATTCATTTGAAATTACAGAAAGGACTTATTTCAATGGTTCCTAAAAGCTTTTGCTTTTCCTTTAATCCCTCAAATTTTTGGTATTCTAATCTTGAAGTTGTGATGATTGATTGCAGTATATTGATGTATTACAATTCTGTGTTAAGGAGGAAATACATGTTTCGGTTAGAAAAAAATTTAGGGATAAACTTATTTGAATTTTATTGATAACATACAAGGTGAATATATGTATAGGACCCTATCATTGCGCTACAGTATATCCACAATTTCAGGAGATTCAAAATGGGAAGGAATAATTGCAGTGTGACAGGAGAACAAAATATTTGCCAAAACTTAGTAACACCCTTATTTTCAGCGCTGACTTATTTCAACAGTTTCTTGCTTCAACATATCTTCTGAATACATGAAATGATGAAATGAAACAGAAAATCTCGCTAAACCACATTTTTTCGAGATATTAAATGTTGATAAACATAAAAAAATTGATATATCATTGCTAAGAGAAACAAAGGGTAACTACCTTCTATTCTTAAATTAGATTCCATTTTTTGAGTTAAATTAGATTCCATTTTTTTGAGTTAAATTAGATTCCATTTTTTTGAGTTAAATTAGATTCCATTTTGAACTCCTACCCAGCAGGGTTTTAAATTGCGGCTGTAATGTTGTGGAAACTGCAGACAAATATGGTTGATGCAGTTGCAACTGGGGTGGTAGAGATCCAAAAACCTTGATTATGTTGTAATTGAAATTATGGATGCGGACTGAATTTTAAAACCTTTCTCCTAACCCAACAAATTTGTTTGATTCACTCATTAAAATTATTATAATGCACATATCTACTGTAGTTGATTGAATTTGGTTATGGAGTCTAGCCTGTTCCAAAACCAGCGTTGTCATTTTCTGTCCTAAGATTATCTAGACAATAGTATGTTTACACGATCCATGGCGGGAGGCAAGTACCTTTGCTTTCATGGGTTTTGAGGTGATTATTTAGTTTGGTCTCTTAATTATTGCATGTGCTTTATGGGGGAGTGAAAATACAACCTTTCATGCTTAGTCCTTTTAGGCTGGGCAGTGATTGTGGGGATCCATGAAAGCTGTGTATTTATGTGGCAGCACCTTTCTCCATCTTGTGATGAAAATTGATTCGAAAGTTAGCTGCAGTTGCAGTGCTGTGGGCCGTGGGGTCCCTTTTCTTACACTTCCCATTTGTCAATTTTGAAATTAAGGACAATAGAAGTTTATCAAATGTCAATGATGACGAATTGACAATCAAGTTGTTTCAACAATTAGCAACGGGTGGTTCAACAAGAAAATAATATTGGTTTAGCATTCGTAAGATTTTCTTTTTGTTATTGTCTTACGCAACTTGTAAGATTACTACACTAACAAACGAACGCAACTGGGGTGTTGGCCAATGATTTGATGGACCGTCAACCGTACAATGTTGTCTTACTCACATTTTATGAAGCTTAATAATACTTGTGTATAGCTACAAGCCAGAATTGATACTGTCGAATGTTGTTGATTATTTGAAACTGCAAAATCCAATTACAAAAATGGTGCATGTCATCGAGCAGAGTGAATTATAATCTCTAAATCTTTCGAAACCAAAGTTAAGCATTAATTTTAATTGATTCATTAATAATCCGGCTATTATCTTGTCACCTACGAAGTACAAATGCTCCTAAATTTCGGACGTGTTTCGTGTACGTACATATATTTGATGATATTCGTAAGTATGTATTGGTAACATACCAAAAATATTTACAAAAAAAAAATTGAATACTTAATTTGAATACATATGAGTACTATTTGTGTATGTATTAGGCTTGTACCTTGGGTTTGATCAATAAAAACATTATCCATTGATGAAAAAACATTGAAAACTAAAATTTCTTTTGTTGTTACCTGCTCTTAATTCATGTTATTATGTACCATGTTCATGTCAAGAGACAATGAGTAACTAACAATACACAAGGTTCTTGGTTCTTGACCTCCCAAATTTGTTACTATAAGTATAGAGTAAAACTCATACTAAATTTATCAACGTGAATCATTTGAAGATGAATGAAATTCATTTGAAAAGATTATTTTGAAGTTGTTATTCTTTCTCTTGATGAACTAAATATGAGTTTTTTTTTTTAATACTAACAATAGATAAAGAAATGGTGAGGTTAAATAATTAAAGTGTAAAATCAACCTTAATTAGGTGTTATGATATTAATTGAGTATTTAAATACTATAATTTTTATTATGAGATATATTTTTGGTTACGTTGAAGAATTAATCTCTTTTCATGTTATCCATGATTTTGGATCAATCCATGTCATTGATTGAACTCACCTATAATAACAACTTCCATATTAGCATAGACATGACTTCTTATGAAGTTTTATATAGAAGAAAATGTAGTACATCTCTCTGTTGATTTGAGATTGGAAAATAACTAATTTTAGGTCCTAAAATGATTCAACAAACCACCAAAAAAATTAAAATGATCTAGGAAAAGTTGAGAGCAACTCAAAACAGACAAAATAGTTATGTCAATTAAAAAAAATGTGACCTCTTAAATTTCAAGGTGAGAATGTAATTCTAAAAGTCACACCAACAATTGGGGTTGGTGGAGTTATGATATAAGAGAAACTTATTTCTCAATTTATTGGTCTTTATTAAATTCTTAGAAAAATAGGTTTTATAATACCTTAGTATTTATATTTATAAATATGCCTTCAAATATTCTTTGGTTATTTTCTAAAGTGTGTTAGTTAATTTATTTGTCTAAAGATTACGAATTTAATAAAATCGTGTTAAAATTTTTGAAAAAATTAAACTTTATATTTTGGGAACATGGAAGTGTTAACACTGCTTGATAAATAAAACACATAGCAAATATAAGTCTCGTCTCAATAATATAATATATACATTTGTAAGACAAATAAACAAAATAAATTAAATTAGCCTCTATAGCTGTCACTATACATAAATATATACTTGTATTAATAATAATGAGATTTTGAGTGTTAAAAAAATAACAAACACGTTCCTAAACCATGTGACATTTACAACCTCAAATGTGAACAAAATACATGTAGTAAGAAAACGTGATAACTTAATATACAAACAAATATCTAAAAAGTTGGTTTATCCATATCAAGGTACATAAAAGGAAACCCTAGTCTTATAGTAGTCAACACTAAACCCAAATTTAGTAGAGGAGTTGTACAAAAAGTGTAAGTCAGGGAGTCATAAAATACATAAAAGATTTTCTTTTAATATTAACAATAAACAAAGAAATGCTGAGATAAAAATAATTAAAGTGTAAAGTCAACCTTAATTGGGTGTTATAATATTGATTGAACATTTACATATTATAGTATTTATTATGAGATATTTTTTTTGTTTATGTTGAAAAATTAATCTCTTTTCATGTTATCGATGATTTTGGATCAATACATGTCATTGATAGAATTCACTTACAATAACAACTTCCATTTTAGTATGGACATGACTCCATGTGAAACTTTATATGAAAACAAATAAAGAACACCTCTATCTTGGTTTGAGATTGGACAATATTTAATTTTAGGTCCTAAAATGGTTCAACAAACCAAGAAAAAGATTCAAATAATCTAGAAAATTTTGAGAGCAATACAAACCAGACAAAATAGTTGTGCCAATAAAAAAAAGGCAACCTCTTAAATTTGAAGGTGAGAATGTAATTCTAAACATCACACCAACAACTGGGGTTGGTGGAGTTATGAAATAAAAGAAACTTATTTCTCAATTAATTGGTCTTTATTAAATTATTAGAAAAATATGTTCTATAACACCTTAGTATTTGTATTTATAAATATGCCTTTCAATATTCTTTAGCTCTTTTCTAAAGTGTGTTAGTTAATTTATTTGTCCAAAGGTTGTGAATTTAATAAATTAAACTTTATACTTTGGGAGCATGAAAGTGTTAACGCTACTTAATAAATAAAATACATAACAAAAATTATAAATCTCATCTCAATAACAAAATAAATATTTGTAAGGAAAATAAGCAAAATAAATTAAATGAGTCTCTATAGCCATCACTATACATACATATATACTTGTAATGATAATGAATTTTTGAGTATTAACAAAATAACAGATACGTTCCCTAAACCATGTGACATTTATAATCCTGAATATGAACAAAATACAAGTAGTAAGAAAATGTGATAACTTAATATACATACAAATATTTAAAACCTAGGTCTATGCATCTCAAAGTACATAAAAGGAAAACCTAGTCTAAGAGCATTCAACACTAAACCCAAATCCAGTTTAAGGAGTTGTACCAAAAATGTAAGTCAAAGAGTCAAAAAGTCATAAAGTACATAAAAAGTTTTTTTTTTAAATTCTAGTTATAGACAAAGAAATGCTAAGATTAAAATAATTAAACTATAAAGTCAACCTTAATTAGGTGTTATAATATTAATTGAACATTTACATATTATACTTTTTTTATGAGATATATTTTTGGTTATGTTGAAGAATTAGTCTCTTTTCATGTTATCAATGATTTTGGATCAATACATGTCATTGATAGAATTTACTTACAATAAAAACTTCCATTTTAGCATAGACATGATTCCCTGTGAAGCTTTATATGAAAACAAATGTAGAACACCTCTATATTAGTTTGAGATTGGATAATATTTAATTTTAGGTCCTAAAATGGTTCAACAAACCATGAAAAAGATTCAAATGATCCAGAAAAAGTTGAGAGCAACTTAAAGTAGACAAAATAGTTGCGCCAATAAAAAAAAGGCGACCTCTTAAATTTCAAGGTAAGAATGTAATTCTAAAAGTCACACCAACAAGTAGGGTTGGTGGAGTTATATAATAAAAGAAACTTATTTCTCAATTCATTGGTCCTTATTAAATTCTTAGAAAAATAAGTTCTATAACAACTTAGTATTTATATTTATAAACATGCCTTTAAATATTCTTTAGTTATTTTCTAAAGCGCATCAACTAACTTATTTGTCCAAAGGTTGCGAATTTAATAAAGTTGGGTTGGAATTTTTGAAAAAAATTAAACTTTATATTTTTGGAAAATGAAAGTGTTAATGTTGCTTGATAAATAAAAACTTTAACTAAAATTATAAGTATCGTTTCAATAATAAATATACATTTGTAAGACAAATAAGCAAAATAAATTAAATGAGCCTTTATAGCCACCATTATACATACATATATACTTGTAATTAAAATGAGTTTTTGAGTGTTAATAAAATAACATATATGTTCCTGAAACCATATCACAATTACAACCCCAAATATGAACAAAATACAAGTAGTAAGAAAATGTGATAACTTAATATGCATACAAATATCTAAAACCTAGGTCTATCCATATCAAAGTACACAAAATGAAACCTAGTCTTAGAGCAATCAACAATAAACCCAAACCCAGTATGAGGAGTTGTAGGAAAACTGTAAGTTAGAGAGTCCTAAAGTCATAAAGTATATAAAATGTTTTTTTAATACTTAGAATAGACAATGAAGTGGTGAGGTTAAAATATTTAAAGTATAAAGTCAACCTTAATTAGGTGTTATAATATTAATTGAACATTTACATATTATACTTTTTATTATGAGATAATTTTTTGGTTATGTTGAAGAATTATTCTCTTTTAATGTTATCGATGATTTGGGATCAATACATGTCATTGATTAAACTCACTTACAATAACAACTTCCTTTTTAGCAAAGGCATTACTCCTTGTGAAGCTTTATATGGAAGAAAATGCAAAAGACCCCTATGTTGGTTTGAGATTGGACAATATTTAATTTTCAATCCTAAAATGGTTAAACAAATAGCAAAAAAGGTTAAAATGATCTAGGAAAAGTTGAGAGCAAGTCAAAGCAAACAAAATAGTTATACCAATAAAAAAAAAAGGTGATCTCTTAACTTTCAAGGTGAGAATGTAATTCTAAAAGTCACACCAACAACTATAGTTGGTGCAGCTACTGTATAAAAGAAACTTATTTCTCAATTCATTGGTCCTTATCAAATTCTAAAAAAACTAGGTTCTATAAAACCTTAGTATTTATATTTTTAAGTATGCCTTTAAATATTCTTTAGTTATTTTCTAAAGCGTGTTAGTTAATTTATTTGTCCAAAGATTGTAAATTTAATAAAATTGAGTTGGAATTTTTTTAAAAAAAATTAAACTTTATATTTTGTGAACATGAATGTGTTAACACTGCTTGATATATAAAACACATAAAAAAATAAATAAGTCTCGTCTCAATGATAAAATATACATTTTAAAGACAAATAAGCAAAATAAATTAAATGAGTCTCTATAGCCACTACTATAAATAAATAAATACTTTTTATAATAATAATGAGTTTTTGAGTATTAACAAAATAATGGATATATTCCCTAAACCAGGTGACATTTACAACCCCAAATATGAACAAGATACATGTAGTAAGAAAATGTGATAACTTAATATATATACAAATATCTAAAACCTAGGTCTATCCATCTCAAAGTACATAAAAGGAAAACCTAGTATGAGAACAATCAACACTAAATTCAAACCTATTAAGAGGAGTTGTACGGAAAGTGCAAGTCAGAGAGTCATAAAGTTTTAAAGTACATACAAGGCATTCTTTAATAGTAACAATACACAAGGAAATGGTGAAGTTAAAATAATTAAAGTGTAGAGTCAACCTTTCTTAAGTGTTATAATATTAATTGAACATTTACATATTATAGTATTTATTATGAGATATTTTTTTTGGTCATGTTGAACAATTAATCTTTTTAATGTTATCGATGATTTTAGATCAATACATGCCATTGATTGAACTCACTTACAATAACAACTTCCATTTTAGAATAGTCATTACTCCATATGAAGAGTTATATGGAAGAAAATGCAAAACACTTCTATGTTGGTTTGAGATTGGACAATATTTAATTTTAGGTCCTAAAATGGTTAAACAAACCAAGAAAAAGATGAAAATGATCTAGGAAAAGTTGAGAGTTACTCAAAGTAAACAAAATAGTTATGCACATAAAAAGGGATGACATCTTAAATTTCAAGGTGAGAATGTAATTCTAAAAGTCACACTAACAATTGGCGTTGGTGGAGTTATTAAATTCAAAGAAAATTATTTTTGAATTCATTGGTCCATCTTAAATTCTTTGAATAGGTTCCATAACGTCTTAGTATTTATTTTTAGAAATATGCCTTTAAATATTCTTTAGTTATTTTTTGAAGCATGTTAGTTAATTTATTTGTCCAAAGATATTGAATTTAATAAAATTGGGTTGGAATTTTAAAAAAAAAAAAAAAATTTTATAGTTTGGGAACATGAAAGTGTCAACGCTACTTTATAAATAAAACACATAACAAAAATTATAAGTCTCATCTCAATAACAAAATAAATATTTATAAGGAAAATAAAAAAAATAAATTAAATGAGCCTCTATAGCCACCACTATACATACATATATAGTTGTAATAATAATTGTAGTGCTCAACTAATTTCTCAAATAAAATAAATCCTTCAAATAATTGAAATAATTTTATTGTGTTTTCAAAATTCAAATTTCTTGACTTAAGGGGAAAAATATAATATTTTCAATTTTTAAATTCCTTCAGTGCAAAACAACTAAGATTGATGCAACACAATTTAAGTATCCTTCTCGTTTTTAAAATAACATTTTCATATTCATTCTAGAAAATCTCTACTAGTTTTATTTATCAATGTGATTTTAATATTTTCACATTAGAAACAATTCTCAATCGATAAGAATAGTATAACATTTTAATTCATAATAATACAAAAGTATCAATTTCCTAATTAAACTTCAAGGTAAGACAAATCACCGACAGTGCTTCATCATATTTTCCAAGTAGCCAAAACATAGTTTATCATTTGTCTTGTTACAGACCCAGAGACTAACAAAAAAGTAATTTTTTTCAAAAAGAGATATTACAAAACATTGTTGCAAAATAAATTAGATCCTAGCATACTAGTTTGAACATTTTGATAACTGCCCAACTATCTTCCCTCCCTAATCTGATCCTTTTGAAGCATCTTCCTCCTCGGTGGATTCTTCCTTGTCATCCCTTCTCGCCTCTTCCATAGGCGTCTAATCTTTTAGTGGACTCAAGCTTGACAGAGCCAAATTCCAATCTATCCCGTGTCTAGGTAGGATTTGGAACTAGCCCAAGGGATGCACATTTAGGAGAATGAACCTTATTTGAGGGCTTAGTCCACTAGCAACCGTAGTTGGAGCAAGTCGAGATGGGTCGGGATTGGTTGGTGGGACAGGCAGTACTCGAGAATAACCCGAAGGTAAAGTTGGGTCATAACCACGGGGATGGCAACATGGGCTGGGTCTCCATGCAAAATAAGGTTTGACAAAAGGAAAATGAATTATAGGTAACCAGTGAATGTCTCGTCCTCATATAAAGGGTCATGGACCCATCGCCCTACTAGGAGTTGTATCGAAAGTCTAAAGATTGGCTTACATGGTGGAACCATGTGAATATGAAAAATAAGGGTGTAAGGAGTGAGTCATCCATCCTCTCAATCCAACATACACAAATATATTCCCTCACCCTGTTGTTCTCTCTTCTCACCGCAACGTTTATATTAAATTCTTCTACTAATTGCGTTGAGGGCCCCTCGTTGCCTCTTAATCTTCTAGCTCCTAGAGGACTTACTCGATACATCTTACTATTTCATTATTTTTTTTTGGGGTGATGATTAGGAGTACAAGCCCTACTTGGTACTTGGATCAGGATACTTTCAACTGAACATGATAATGCTTCGTATTTGTTGACGACATCAAACCGATTGCTTGAATCCCTCTTATCTCAAAGCCGTCACAACTTGGCACCTTGTACTAGCTCCAAGGACTCCGAGAGCCTACAAACATTTCTTAGGTACCACACTGTAGTTAACCCATGAAATCTTCCAATCTCAGTTTTTCACACACGATATTTTGATAAAACAATTGTCAACCACCTCCTTCATCTTTGCGACAGAGTCTCCATTAGTTATTGGTAGTGTCACAACTTTTTTGCATCAAATAAGGCATAAACCCTTCTAATAATTAACATCAACGCTTCTTCCGCGTCTTCTTTGTGCTTCAGGTGCTTTGCCTCTTTATTTCCAATTCTTACTAACAATGCACATATGCTTGGGAAAACCTTCATCTTCTCAAGGACTCGTCGCCACCACTCGTTGAACATTTTATATTTTCATCATTCCTATTCTCCTCTATTTCTAGAGTCGACCTACCATATCCCTTCATGTTAGGATAAACCTCATACATAACAAATTTCTTAAACTACTAGTAGAAGCAAGTGCACTATCACATTAATCCTAATTTCCATGTTTATCAAAATCGTAGGTAACAAACAAAATCAGTAAGGGTAGAGAGTACTTCCCTTCTCAAATCAATTATCACATGCATAATTATTTAGGCATATCTATAAGCAGATATCAAAAAAAGAAAAAAAATTATTTATTTCTCCTATTTTCCTATTATAACCTTGACCCTAAACCCTAACTCCTAAACTTCTAAATTCCTTTATTATTATTCCCCCTTATTAAAAAAATTACTACTAGTACTAAAATTATTGACATTATTATTAAAATTATTTGTTTATTTTTTTTTTATTTTTGATATTGAA
>JAMLFT010009783.1:0-12416 GCA_026544285.1 Pachyrhizus erosus
TTGGAATTATGTGTACCCTACGAGAACCTGTTATGAAAGT
Source organism: Pachyrhizus erosus (assembly GCA_026544285.1). NCBI lineage: Eukaryota > Viridiplantae > Streptophyta > Magnoliopsida > Fabales > Fabaceae > Pachyrhizus > Pachyrhizus erosus. Next base: position 41 of record JAMLFT010009783.1, read on the forward strand.
ATTGTATGGGAATTATTATCGTATAATTAAATTGTAACTCCCTAAAGTCGTTACGCTATAAGTAAATATTCGCGCGCTATCTCCGATATTAATCAATTATAATAATAACAATATTAATGAATAAAAAAAGGGACGTTACAATGGTGATTGCATCATAATTTTTTGTTACCTAATAAGAGTCATGGTGACTGCATATCACTAATTCGACAACCCCTTCCATGTACCAGTATTACACATTACCCTTCATCTTAACATGGCACTTTAATGAGAAATAAATAATATTAATTTCAAAGACGAATTACATTTGCACATAAGTTTGAAAATAAAAAATATTAAAAAATACTTTACTAAGCTTAAAGCGTCAAATATTAAAGTTTAATCAATGTTAGGGATGTCCAACAATTGCTAGAAAACATAAAGTCAATACTTTCAACATAACAAGTAAATATTTTGGTTAGTAACCCTTTTGTTACGGATTAGTAGTCATAAAATATCGATGTTAATATGTTCTATTAACATAATGCTTCGACCCTTTTCTTTAATAATAAAGTATTTTAACTTATATGTTTATCGCCTTTAAAATACTTATTTAAAACAAAAAATGTTGTACACTTATAAAAATAAATTTTATCATCTTGCATTACTATTGACTACTTAAAATCCTAAAATAACATTATATAACCATTTAGCCTTATCCATGCGTACAAACCATGCAACAAATTTTGTAGCATCCTTCTAAATTAGCTTTAATAAGTATTATTAATATTAATGAAAGAGTATTTTAATGACCAGAAAGGATTTAATTAATAACTTATTAGTGGGCTTTTATCAAAAGAAGAATGAACTTTTAATATAATAGATCTCAACGACCCAATAAAAGGGGATTCTAGTTTATAAATCCTATTAACGGATTTCACGTAGAAGAGGAAGATAAGATGGATGAATAAAAATAGATTAAAAAAAATAAAGTATAAATTATATGTATTTAGTTGTAAAAAAATATAGAGGAGATAAGGATAGAGATAAGTAAAATGAGTGAGAAATATAAATGGGTTTCATTATTTTTATTTTTATTTTTAATTATTTTTTAATTTGTAAGAATCGAAAATATGTATTCAATATTTAAAATAATTCATAAAAAAGTATTATAGGTATTAAGTATTTTTTTATAATAAAGTAAATGTTTTTTATTTTGTTTAACATCTTTATTTTATTTAATTATGTTTTAGTAATGTCTGATAAAAGATAAATTCTTATACTTATTTTCTTATTTATAGTTTATGCAAAGTTGATGATGAATAAAGATTTATTAAAATATTAAATATTTGTATCACATTTATATTTTAAAAAATAATTTTTTAGACTCTTTTTTATGTGAATTATAATTTTATTATCTATGTGTGTATTTAATAGTTATTGTAAATTTTCAACAATGATAAATATTGTCATAGATAAAAAAAATTTATCTATATACATATTTAATGATTATTGTCAAGTGATATAATTGTAAAAATATATTTAAGCATTAAATTAAGTTTGATTGATAAATAAATACATAAAACTTGAAAAATGATTGATATTGATAGAATAGAAATATTTTTGTTTTGATACCTAACTTTTTTTCATGGTATCTAAAATATATTACATTTTTTTGTTTAGTTCCCATAAGTATGTTACTTTTTTTTATTGTAGTCCATATTAATATATTTTTATTTTATGTTAGTTGTTATAAATTTGTCATATCTTGATTTTAGTTCTTAGAAATATCACTTTTTTATTTTAGTCTATGTAAATATGTTATTTTTTTATTTTAATCTTATGAAAATATTATATTAACACGACACTTTTAATGATATTATTTTTTGTTGATAATAAAAACTTATTAACATGAAATGTGATTATATTATCACCATTAAAATAAACATAATTAGTTAATAATAAATATCAAAATCAAAAATAAAATTTTGTCAAGTATTAAAATTAAAATAATAAAAAAAATTAGATACCAAAACTAAAACACTGTTATTTTATGATAAAAAAATATTTAAACATTTACTTCATTAGTTTATTAAAAGAAAATGCACTAAAAAAGCATTTTTCATATAGTCAATATGCAAATAATAAAAGCAAGTGTATAAGGACCTGTTTGATCACTTTTTTAAAAAATATTATAGTTTTCTAAAATTAAATTATGTTTTTAAGTCAGATCTTGATCCTTCTATTTTCAAATTGAAGAATTTTGTCTTTTAATTTTTTAAAATATGAGAATTTAGTGTCTTTTTATATTTAAACTAATCATTTAATAACAATTTTTACCGTGGTAAAATTAAAAGAGAGACTAAACATATATGTTTTTTAAAGTTAGAAGATCAAATTTCTTAATTTGAATATATAAGGACTAAACCCAAGTTTAATTAAAAGTGCAAGAAACAAAAGCACAATTTTTTCTATCAAATTTTTCTAAAACTTGTGGCCTAAATTTAGAAAATTGTTTTTAAATCTTTGTAGTGTCATTCTCTCCACCGCTCAATCAGCCAGACGATATTGAAGACACAAATATAAGTGTTCGGTTCAAGACTCTCTCACTTGTGAGGAATAATAGTGTTTACTTAAAACAAATGAATAAGTTATTGCTGTTGTGTTTAAAGATAATAATTTTAATTGCTTTTTGAATATAAATATAAAAATTTACATAACAAGATCTACCTAAACTGTACATAATACTATCCCTACTCAATAAAATAAAATTTGGAGGTTATAGTTTGTAGGATGTATAAGTTAGGTTTCAATATTGTCAATCTTATAATCAAGGATGTAGGGTATAAGATGATGAAATTTACAAAACCATAACACAAATAATTTAGTCTAACATACGATACCAGTATCGCATAATACTATCAAGAGTTAAACAATTTGTCAGCTAGAGGAAACTTTGTTGGGTTTAATTTGGTAATAACCTAATATATCAAAATGAAACTAAATTAATATATAAATTTGGACTATTTGAAGTGCATAGAGTCAACATGATTAAATGAATGACTTCGAGTTTTATAAATAAAAAAATATAATTAAAAAAATTATTAAAATAGTTTAACCAAGTGTTTTTATGAATAATTTATACCTGTAACACGATGATAAAAAAATGTAATTAAATGAATATTATATACCGTTCTAATAAATAAGTAATATTTTCATTTAATTCTTAATTTGATTTAATTTAGTAATATAAGTAAGTAAAATATATTAATACGGTAAACTTTGTTATTCTATCATGAATTATTATATAATTATTTGCACCTAAAAAATTATTATATAATTAAATATTATTAACTTCTGTAATATCTATTTTAAAAATTATATCTAAAATATTCTCTAATTTATAAGACCATCTATAGTTGACAAATAAACACATTTTTATATCAATAATAATGTCAAACTTAATATACTTTAAATAATCAACCATATTATTCTTGACAAGCATGATGTCTTTGAAAATGTACACACTCATTAAATATAAAAATTAATTTTTACATAATTAATTATAAAGAATAACTCAGCTTTGAGTGATATGTATATATCTTATAATTAGTAATTTCATACAACCTAAATATAAAAATTTTATATGATTACTATATTAATCAACCATATAATTTAAAATTATCAATTTTATAAATTTGACCACTTTAGTGATTAACAAATTTTTCTTTAATATGTAATTTCAAGATAATTTGTCTCCTCAAAATTTTATTAGAAAATATTACAATTTCATTATTAATGGAATCAAAATAACAAACTCAAAATTAAATCATATATACACGGCCAAAGAAAACACTCGCCAGCTAGGAAAATTTCAATAGCAAAAAAAAAATATTTATGAATTTGAGGGAACAATAATTCACAAAGGTTATATAATCAAAAGCATATGAAATCAACGTTCAAATCAATGCATTTATTCCTATAAAATATAACATGGCAATTTGATTATGTCCGGAAGCCCATATATATTAACAATTGAAAATGATGACATTCCAAGAACAAATTAGTTTTCCCACGCAGCATCTATATCTTACAATCCAATTTCGTAACTACAAAACTAGAACATGTAGCCCCATGTTTTATGTTACAAAAATACAGTATAGCGGAAGAAAAAAAATTATGCAGAAACAACTCAGTAAAATTCTTGTTTCAAAATAAAACAGAGTAATTGATATTTCAATGAGTTATATTATCTTTAACCATGTTTTGATATCCATTGTTAAAATTAACTTTCATTCATGTGTAATTTCTTACGATTCAACGTACAAGAAATAACATTACAGAATCTGAATAACATAATGATACTTTGTAATTTTTAAAAGGAAGTTTAAAAAATTTATCTAGATTCATAACGTAATCATCATTGTACTATTTTGTTAGACTTAATTTTTATTTTTTTTTGCTTATGATGATGTAGAGTACTTTTGAAATTTTCTAACAAATAACAAACTCTTTTATGTGTATTGTGAAACAATTTCACACTTTTTGAAGAAAAGCGCAAAAAGATTATGGACGTTGTTCTCTTGATTCGTCATATCTATCGTAATAGTTGTAACACTATTCCTATTTGTTATATTTTAAGAAAATTTGTTCTAAGTATTTTATTTTATTTAAATTTTTAAATAAAATCTAGTCTTATCAAAGGTTACAATTTAAAAGGAATATAACTATCAACATCATATTCGTATAATTATAATATTTCATTTAACATGATACGATCAAATCAAGTTATCATTACATTCTTCCAAAGTAGCTAATTAGTATATTGCACAAAAGTAAAAGTCTAAAATGATCAAAATATTTATATTTCTGTAAATATCCCTAGTCTGAATACTCTAAAGGATCTTTATCTTTTGAGGATTCCTCTTTTCTACCTTGATCATTTGTTGGGACTAAACCGATCGATGAGTCTTGGCGTAGAGGGATTTAAGCACGTATATGACTACAGGAAAATTTGGAGGAATGCCTGTGTGTATAGGTGATGGAGTCTAAGCTAGGATTATTGGGATGTCTATCTAATGGAATTGTCATGGGACTACGATGTTTTGGGATCTAAAAGCGAATTTGACATCATCATGGATGTATTGTCTCCACTGGTCTTATCATGCGTCCATCATCCTTCTAGGAGTATTATCATCAAATGAAAAAGGGGTTGGAATTCGTCCACCATTTGTATCTAAAATGTAGGTTTTGTAGGAGTGAGTCATCAATCATCAAACAATCACACACATATAAATCATCTCTATCTATTATAAGTTCTATCTATCGTCGGCTCTCACCTCACTGTAACATGCCTAAATAGGAATTCTACTCGATTCAAGGCCCTTCATAGCCTTTATTACTACTTTCTTTGGGACGACTTACAAGAGCGTGTTAATAATAATCCATGTTTGCATTTTGAGTTGACAATCGGGAGTACATATCCTATATGATACTAGTCTAGGATACTCTCAACCGAATCTTGGTAATGTTTCGCTTTATTGGGGACGCCAAGTCGGTTATGTGACGCCTTCTTCACTTTGAGTGATTCACAACTTGACACTTTATCTACTCCCAAGGACTCACGGGTATGCGTATATTCCTTAGGTACCTTTTGTGATTAACCCTAACAATCTCTAGTCTTATTTCTCACTCTTTAGGGATTCTGACTCATTCTACCTTCCTTCCTTCATCAATCTTCCTTGGTACTAGTGTTTAATTCCATGATATCATTGTGTAACATCTTTCTTCCATTCATGTTTTGCAACTTTTATATAGATGTTATTCAACCATTGTCTGAGAGTTTCTTAGTTCATCTTCTATCCCGAGATTATTTTAGTAATTTACTATCTTATGGAAACAATTGTCATCACTTATAGGTTCCTCTGCTATTAGTAAAGGTAATAAATTTCACCTCTACTATCAATACAAACAATCATATCATATAGGAATATTTAAAATTATAGTCAAACATCATACTAATCAAACTAATACACATTATAATGGAAATGACAAGACAAGGGCAAAATGGTCTTTTCTGAAGATTTTCTCATTTAGGTTCTAATCTCTTCTTTTTATCTTTCTTCCTGTTCTAATTTGATTATATATTGTTCAATTGTAGAATATTAAAATTTCATTGAGACATTTATTCAGATTTTTGAGATTATAAACAGAAAAATAAGAAAATAGCAAAATCATTCTTTTTCAAATGATTTTATTTCTATTACCCTTCCTCTTTTTCTTTCTCCCCTTCTTTTCTTTTTATGATTTTCTATTACCTTATGTACTATTTTGGTTTAGTTCATTTTGAATTAATAAAATAATTAAATTATTTATCATTTTTTTATATTTGCACCCTAGTATTACTATTCACACCCCCTCTCTTGTTTTCTCTTTACACCCCTCACATCTTTGACCTCACCTCTCTTCTTCTTCCTCCTTCCTTTCTCCCTCCGCTCTACCCAAACTCATCTTTCCTATCTTCTAACTCACTCCCTCACTCAGTTTCCCCTCTCCATTTTCTTTAAAGATCTCTCTCAAACCTTCTTCCTTCCATCAGAAACTTATCCAACTAACAAAAGTAGAATTTTTCAAAAATCTATTTTTGAATTCTTCTTTAGCTTCTGCTACTACTCAATTCTATTCTAATTTTTATTTTAACATTGTTGGTTTCCTTCAATAATGATCTAGACTAAGACTCAAACCCAAAATTGAATTAAAATAGAGGTATAACCAGTTGGACAACTATGGCGGTCAAAGGAATCTCAAAAATTCTAATTCACCTATTTTGTGAGGTTTTTGATTAATTAAGAATGTGAAAATGAAGTAGATATATTCCAGAACGATTTTATAAAAAAAAATCAAAGAATAAATAACTCCCTAACATTTTCCTATCTTATCTGGTGAAGAGCTTTAAACTTTTCGGCAAGCTTCCGATTTTCCTAATATAGAAGTGATGCTAACTAAATTTTGAATGCATTTAGGAATCAAACGGGGTGAAAGGAATTAAATTGAGATGAGAATTTTCGAATTCAATTTCTTGGTTTTCCTTTTTCTTCCTTAGTTCGATTTCACTCTTATAGGAAGTCTTTGACCCTTGCTTCGTGCTCAAGCTGTTCATAGGACATAGGCGAACCTAGCCAGGCTGCTTGCAAGGTGTGGGCAAGGCAACGCGTATAGAAGGTAGCTCAAGGTGTAGAGCTCCTGAGTTGCTTCAATGGCGGTAAAGGTTTTGAAGGAAATGCTTATATACAATTAATTAATTTGTATAAATTTTCAGCGATGAGCCTAACGGTCAAATAACAACCCCTGCTTCTCCACTTCTTACCCCGCCTCCAAGTCGCGCCTTCGAATCTGCTCTACCTTAATGTTTTTTTCCTTTTTTTCGCTTTTCGTGTTTTATTTATTTTTTTAGTATACATATATAAATTAAGGTGCTTTTATTACACCCAAGAGGGCTAGCTCGAATGACAATGTGCCTCTTCCTTCTCTCTCTAGTCCTAGGTTCGAACCTAGGTCAACCCCTTTTCCTTTTTCTTATTTTCTGTTTTAATTTTTATTTTTTTTAAAAAATTATATTTTTGATTTCCAAATTTTTCTAAAAATCCTATAAATTAATTTATATTTTTCCCCTACTGTTCCTATATTTTCTTCCATCAAATATTTATTTTATTTTGATAAACTTTATGTATTTCATTTATCTAAATATTTATTTATTTGTATTTTAATAAAATTTTATTTTTTACTTCTAAAAATTTAGATTCTTACTCTCTTAATTTATTTTTTCTTCTTTCATATTTAAAATGTCTAAATCTTATTTTCTTTCCCAAAGATCAAAGTATTTTTATTTAATTATATTTAATTGTTTAAACTTATTTTTACTCAATTTTTTAACTTGACTAATTAAAATTTCTCTCTCTATATTATCTCTTTGATAATATTTCTCATAGAATTTAGAATTCTAAACTTCAATTAAACTAATACAAAAATACTAAAGGGTAAATTTCTAATTTAAAACTATAATTTCATTATATTAGAACTTAGATGTTACAACTTTAACTCCTTTAAAAAAAATTCGTCCTCAAAATTTGTATTTCTAAAATAATTGGGGGTCTAATTCTCTCATCCTACTTTCTAATTCCTAAGTATCATCTCCTTCATCAATTGGACTCCAAATCACCTTGACCAAGTTGATGTTCCTGTCTTTGATCGTCGATCCTTACAAAAGAAACATCATACGTCAAATTCTCACTAACCAATACATGATCAGGCTCTATCAAATGATTAAGATCAAGAACATATTTTCTAAGTTGTGACACATGGAAAACATTGTGTAAATTAGTCAGGTTAGGAGATAAGGCTATTTGGTAAGTAACTAGACCAATTCTTTTCAAGATTTGGTAGGGTCCTATAAATTTGGGTATTAGCTTTTAAGATTTTAAGGCTCTACCTACACCAGTCATAGGGTTACTTTTAGAAAAACGTGCTCTCCTACCTGAAATTCTAAAGGTTGCCTCCTTTTGTCATAGTAGCTCTTTTGTTGATCTTGAGTAGCCATTAACTTGTCTCGAATGAGCTTCACTTTCTCAATAGTCTATTTTAATACCTAGAGTCCTAATAATAATGAATCTCCTATTTCAAACCAACACAAAGACATTCTACATTTCCTTCCGTATAATGCCTCATAGGGTGTCGTGCCTATACTTGCGTGATAACTATTATTGTAAGTGAACTCTACCAACGGTAGCAATTTATTCCAGCTTCCTCATTGTTCTATCAATAAGCCCTTAGTAAATCTTCTGTCGATTGAATAGTCCTTTTTGTCCATCCGTTGGTCTGAGGGTGATAAGCAAAACTAAGTTTGAATTTTGTTCCCAAAGCTTCTTGTAAGCTTCCCAAAATCTTGAAGTGAAACAAGGATCTCGATTCGATACTGTACTCGATGGGATTCCGTGCAGTCTTATTATCTCCTTGAGGTATAGTTGAGTTAGTTTTTCAAGTGGATATCTGATATTTATAGGTAAGAAATGTGCAATTTTTGTTAGGCGATCTACAATTTCCCATATCGCATCATGTCCACTAGAAGTTTGTGGTAGTCCGATCATAAAGTCCATGGAAATGTTGTCCCATTTCCATTTTGGGATATTCAGTGGTTGGAGATGTCCAAAAGGTTTTTGGTGCTCCACTTTAGCTTTTTGACATGTTAGACAAGTCATGACGAATCTTGTCACATCTCTTTTCATTTCTTGTCACTAGAAACTTTTCTTCAAGTCTTGATACATCTTTGTCATGCCTGGATGGAAACTAAGTCTAATCTTATATGCTTTTTCTAAGATCATCTTTCCCATTTCCTAGTTGTGAGGAATACAAATTCTTCCATCAACACCTATTTGAAACTTCTCTTCTTCGCTTTCATCTGTTGCTCTCAACTTATCTTGTAAGGTTGGATCCCTTTGTTGTCCTATGATGACTTGCTCTAAAAAATTCATTAGTAACAATCATAGTTTCTAGGTATATGTTTTTAGGATGAACTTCAACTACCAAGTCAAGATTTCTAAACTTTTTAATCAACTTTAGTTCTTCAGCCATCATAGTAGTTAAATGTAGTGACTTTCTGTTGAGTGCATCAACTACCATATTTGCTTTACCTGGATGATAGGATAGATCAAAATTGTAATCTTTTAGAAATTCCATCCACCTTCTCTGCCTCATGTTTAACTCCTTTTGATCAAAAAAGTATCACAAACTTTTATGATCATTGAAGACTTTAAATCTGGCTCCGTAGAGATAATGTCTCCAAATCTTTAATGTTAAGACCACAACAACCAGTTCTAGGTCATAGGTCTAGTAATTTCCTTCATGAGGTAGCAGTTGTCTTGAAACATAAGCCATTATCCTTCCTCCTACATCAGCATGCAACCCAAGCCTTGGCATGAGGGTTCCATTACATCATTGTTTCTACTTTGGTTGGATGCACTATAATCCCTTTTTTAGACACCACATGTCCTAAGAAACTTCCTTTCTCTAGCCATAATTCACATTTGGAGAGTGTCACATACAATTAACGCTCCTTCAAGATATGCAACACGATTCTTAGATATTTTGCATGTTCTTCATGACTCTTTGAATATATCAAGATATCATAAATGAATATCACTACGAATTGATCTAGGTACTCGTAAAAAATCTTATTCATATAATCCATGAATACTACAGGAGCATTAGTCAACTCAAAGGACACGACTAGATACTCATAATGTCCATAGCGTGTGCGAAAGGCAATCTTGGGAATATATTCCTTTTTACCCTAATCTGGTGATATCTGAATCGCATATCGATTTTAGAAAATACTTAAGCTCTCTTTAACTGATCTATGAGGTATTCAATTCTGGGGAGTGGATACTTATTCTTTATGGTGACTTTTTTCAACTAGCGATAATCTATGCACAATTGCATACATTTATCTTTCTTCTTCACCAATACTAGAGCTCCCAAGGGTGACACACTCAGTCTGATGAACTTCTTATCCAATAGTTCTTCTAGTTGACTTTTGAATTCTGCCAATTATTTTGGCGACACTCGGTATAGTGCAATGGAGATTGGGCTTGAACCAAGAATAACGCCTATAGAAAATTTTACTTCTCGTTTGGGGGGTAATTTTGACAAATCCTCAAGGAAGACGTTTGAAAATTCTGTAAACATTGGAAAACTATCAACATCCAATTCCATTTCCGCTTTTGTTAAGAATAAGGCCATGAAGAATTGAAATTCTCTTCTCTTTTCATCTTCTGGTTTGTTAGCGTTATGGCTTGAGGATTCAAGATTGCTTGAATCTAAGGTACTAAAATTTGGTGTCTTGTGATGACAATCTAGGATGACATGGTTGGAGGATAACTAATTCATTCCTGACACTATATCTAAGTTGGATAGGGGAAGACATGTTAGGTCAATCAAAAAGCTTCGACTTTCTAATATCACTAGGCAACTTATACAGGCTAAGTTGGTAATTACATGCTTATGGGTAAGGGTGTTTACGATCAGTTCATATGATAATAAAGTTAAAGACAACGATCAATATTCATGGGATATGAAAGAATAAGTAGCACTTGAATCATATAATACGTCTAAGAGTTTGTCATGTAAGATACACTTATCACGAATCAAGTTATTTGATAGGGCAGCTTCGAATCCACTCATTGTGAAACCTTTCCCTGTCACCTTTTGTCTTTCAGAAGCCTGGTTTTATGTCAGCTTCCTTACATTAGATGTCTCTTTCTTTGGTGACAAGCAATCCTTTGCCATATGCCCGACCTTTCCACAGTTGTGGCAGATAATGTTCTTCTGGGGCAGTCTCTTAAGAAATGGGACCCACCACACTTCAAACATCTTATATGTGTGCCAACTTTAGGATGTGAGGTTGTTGACTTAAAGCTTCCCACAAATTGACTGAGCCTGGTTAACCCACTTCTATACGTTGGTGGTCACTGATAGGATTTCTTTTGGTGACTAAAAGTCTTCTTGGAACGTCTCTATGGACCCCAACTCTCCATTAGGCTTGTTGGGCGTTAGTGTCTACTTCATAGATTTTGTACTTACTGACCAAAGTGGGAAAATTAGTGATATGGAGATATCATATGGCTTGATTTATATCTGCCCTCAATCCATTTTCAAACTGTGAGCAGATTGTCTACCCATTCTCAACTCCAAAATATGGCCAATATTTCAGTAACTCAACAAATTTTGCAGCATATTCACCCACAATCATGTTTCCCTATTTCATCTCTATGAATTCTCTTGCTTTCCTTTGTTTGAAATCGGTAGGAAAGTACTTATCTAAGAATTTCTGTCTAAAAATATCCCACAGTATGACATGGTTGATTCGAGGGAAATGTAGGCTTAACTATCCTCCACCAGTTTTCTACTTCCTCGATAAACATTAAGGTAGCAAAATTTATTTTGTGCTATTCTAGACATAATATTGCTATAAAGATCTTTTCAATCTCAGTGACCCAATTATGGCCTCCTTGAGGATCAAAGGGATCACTGAATCTCGACAGGTGGTTTCTTTTGAATGCTGTTAATCCCCTATATTTTGCAAGTTCCACATTCTGGTCTTGAGTCATGCGCTCAAGAACTTGCATCATGCATTCCAACAATCGATGAGTATTATTGGTTGGTGGTCTTCCGGCCATTGTGTCCTACCGATACAACAGGCCAACCCACAATTACTATTTTGCCTCTAGTATTTTATCAATTATTCCTAACACAGAAGTTTACTTGACAATGTGATAAGTGTCAATTTTTCGTATATTTATTTGTGTCTTTTAGGCTTTATTATTATGGAAATTAGCAACTATTTTCT
>JAMLFT010009784.1:0-12416 GCA_026544285.1 Pachyrhizus erosus
TAAATTAATAAAAGAAAAGAAAAAATAAAAAAAAAAAAAATAAAAAACAAAAAAAAAAAAAAAAAAAAAAAAAAAAAAAAAAAAAAAAAAAAAAAACACTAGGCTATAACAAATGGGAAGAAGCATAGGCTGGTGCCAGGAAAAATGCATATAAGAGTAAGACTTAAGTAGGTAGATACTTGGAGATGACAGCTCTGAAATCATAAAAAAGACATTATCAAAAACATAAATCCCTACAAACTAGTCTAAAAGATGTACTCTCAAGTAACGAGCAAGCAGTTTCACACAATATGATAATAATCAAATAAAAAGGAACAATACCTCTATATAATGCAATAATCGTTGCTAAAAAAACTAATTTCTTTCTTTCTTTTATTTCAGGTCACTCTCAGAACTTCGAAGAGAAGGACTCCAAATTTTCTATTAATCTCCCTAGCCACTTTTGTGAGTCAAAAAACAATACCCAAGGAGAACATTATTCGCATTTCTTCCTTTGCTCACACTGCACTTCATAGTATATTAGTTAAACTTCTTTGAACTTTTTACTGTCAGTTACTTTCTCCATCAACCCGTTTTGATTGGATTCCTGAAAGCTGAATCATGTTATTCTTATTCACATTTTAACAAATAAAATACAGTAATATCTTCTATTTTTTTTAAATTACACATAATATTTCTCCTATTTTAAAATTTATACTAATTCTTCTTATAAAAAGAGTTAATATAATCTATAAAAAAATATTAATATAATATTTTTAAATATTAACGAAACATTAGTGTAATATAAAGAAAGACGTAAATCTAATATTTTTAAATATTAAAAAATAATTAGTGTTAGAATAAAAAAATGTCTTTATAAAATACAAAAAGCGTCGATGTAATTTGTTATATTTCATTTTATTAAAGGATCTCTTTAAGTATTAATATTCATTTTGATTATCAATTAAAGACTAAATTAAAATCAATTATTTTCTTTTCAAATTTTAAAAATATTTAATAAAGCTATATTATATTTTGAACTGGGTCAAAATTAAGGTCTTATCTTTTTCAATTTCATCAAATACTTAGTACTTTCTTTGTAAGCACTTCAACTAAGAATGTCATCAAAAGGGGAGTGACTTATAAGCTATAACGAGTGATATATGTTATTTTCTTTTTCTGAAATCAACCAGTAATATACTTTCAATAGGTGCTTTCAAAGCATCCAATAGTCCACATGCAATCAGATTTGTTCCAAAGCCCTGTATAAAACGATAAGAGGATCATAAGATCGGATTTCTTCCATTTTACTGTTGAATAATAATGTACAGAACATATTCAGTAGTAGAGTATACAACGACAGTATTACATCTAAGCCCACAATTAAACATGACATGCATCGTGCACGGACTCTCTACAAAACCTTGACTTCCCCATTCATAAATGCAGAATCACAATACAGTTTCCCATCTACTGTACAGCAATGTCTAACCTCCCCCAAAAAATAGTCTGCAAGTTAAGTTTTGTTTCAATTTAACCCTTTCTCTGGCATCTATATGGTGCTCCAATTCCAGAAGATGCATTTGTCATTGCACGAACTCTGTCATTTTTAGTATCTTAAATGCAGGAAAGAATCCTCTCATGCATTGATGCTGCATCTTAAATGTTACATGCAACAAGAAGTTCCTTTTTCCGAACAAGTGAACATTTGTGAGTTGATTGCTTGATATGGACAAATTGTCAGAAAGTTTAATGCTGTGGCACGAATGAATGAACTCCACAAGCCCGAGCCTGAAGCCATGCAAAATGCACTTCTGTGCCCCATGTAGCTTATCCCCGATGCAAATTTATTTACATTGATTCTCTTGTGCTTTGGCTCCTTATTGTATAGTTATATTCTTGCAAATAGAACAATGAACAGATCTGCATAACCAAAGGTATTATGAGAAAACTTCAGGAAAAATCTTGATGTTATAAACCGTTTGGCCGGCTAAGCAAAGACGAGTTGGGACTGAGATCAAGGGATGGGTTAATCTTAACATGTTCCCCCAGCAACTGCCGGCCAACACGATCTGCCAAGACTGACTGAAAATCATATGGCTCCGCATGAGGATGCCTTGCAAACTGCTTAACCAGAACATCGTTTTCACTGGAAACCAGTTCTGCTGGAATGTGAGACCCTATTTGCAATCCCCGAAAAATGTCAACACTTGGGTCATGATGAGCAAGGCCATTCATGTAAACACCATTTGAGGACTTTGGCATGCTTCCAAAACTCTCTTGAAAGTAAATTGACTGTTTTAGTTGGTTAACAAATGGAATGGCACCACTGCCACCAGCGAGAGGTGTGGATGCCCCAGAAGCAGTCCGAGGGCTAGATATAGGAGAAGGAGACATTTTCCCATTCCTGTGCTGTGGCGATCTTGACCTCAAAAGTGGGCTTCCAATGGGAGAGACGGGGCAAGATATATTCCTTGGAATATGGATTTCACTGGAGATTAATGACATAATTTCAGATTACCATTGACAAAGTCAGAAGCTTTGCATGCATGTTTCTGTGTGTGTGTGTGTAAGAGAGAGAGAGAGACCTTTCATGAGGAATAGTTTTCAAAAACCTAGAAGAATGAGCAGAAAGTCTATCTGAATCCAAGGTAGAAAGATTCTTTCCTTGTCCAATGGCCTGAAAATTCATCAAAGATGCACAAAATTATTATAATAACAAGAGGATACAGAAGGACAAAGAAAATTTCACCAAAAATGAAAAAGACGGAGAAATAAAATGAGAAGCAACTATATATAGTTCCATTGGTGCAAGAAAATATAGATAAGATTTCACATTTGAAAGCTAGTTCAAGTAAAGACTTAAACCAGATACACTGTAGAGCCTGCATCCATTTAGAGATGTAGATGCCAAACAAAATTTACATTACTGTTAAAACAATCATTACCACAATCTTAAGATTACAACAGTCCCTTAAACTGAACTCCATCCATGTACTCTAACATAAAATTCTAGTCTGATCTGACAGAAAGGCAATCTAATTTATAAATCCTAGAACCTTTGTTCTGCTCCAACTGTTGTCCCACCATTCATGCTGCCTCATATGCAAGAACAATTACCACGGCAACATACTGTTAGAAACCTCAGTGAAGCTTGAATTAGTTAATAGCAGAAATAGCAGTAAGAACTTAGAACTGTTATGAATAGACAACTGTAGTTAGTCTGACAGCTGGATTGTTTGATCAGTGGGTTAGATCCATGAATGAAAGCTGAAGAGGGTATAACTAGGAAAAAAAAGAACAGTTTTTTTTTTTTTTTTCTGGGGCAGGGGGGTGGTCTTTGTTTTTGGATGCAGGTGAAGAGACAGGTTTCAATCAATAAGCATTCATTTCTTTTCTATCTTATGATCCAGTTCTATCACATGCATTGAAAAAATTGTACATGTGTATTGCCAATACCCATGTGAAAATATAGATCCTGCAAATACCCCAATATTCTGGACTAGGATTAAAAAATTATACATGTGTATTGCCAAGAGCATGAATAGCCATTACACGCCAAGATCATTTAAATCCATCATGAGGAATGTGAAAGCATGAAGAACAAAAAATCAACATTTTTTGTTCTATTTTGTTCTATCAAGTGTAGAAATAAGGCAGTGGGATAATTTGATACCTAAGCAGCATAACATGCAATGAAAGACAAACAAACTACCCTCCAATGCTAATGTGGAAATACTGCACAAATAGAACTGAGTTTTAAACAACTTATGTTAGACAATATGTTATATACCAGAGCATTTGCTCCCTGTGTAATCCCAGAAACAGGTTCCAACACTTCAGGAGCCAGAATAGGTCTTTCCAAAGGTGCAGCATGTTTTACAAAAGGGTGCTCCAATAATTCACTGGCTGAAGGGCGATCCTGTGGGTTACGCTGAAGACATTTCCTAACAAAATCTTTTCCTTCATTTGAGAGATGATCTGGGATTGTTGGGAGTTCCTTGCTATTACCAATCTTGAACATGGCAGCAACCTGTTATGATATCATGCAAATACATCAAGCTACCAGAAATTATTTACCAAGGTGTCATGTTTATAATAAAATTATCATCAGCACTTTGTAAATATAAAATACTTCAAATCAATATTAAAGAAAAGGATAAAAGAAATTAATATAACTACTAACCCCTTCATACTGAAACCAAGGAGGTTTGGTCGTAGCCATTTCCAAAACTGTGCATCCAAGACTCCATATATCCACAGCAAGGTTGCATCCGTTGGAGTTCTTTATAACCTGAATCATCAGAAAGCAATGATACTGAGTCACAAAGCTAAGACGCAATTAAAATATAAACAGATCTGAAGAAAATATTAGAACCTCAGGAGCCATCCAATAAGGGGTTCCCTTGAATGACAATGGACATGATTGCCCTGTTATCTGCAAATTATGTAAGGTATAAGTAGGGCAAAACAGGACAATTATGCAACCTTTGGATTAATTAAACCAATAAGAATTAGAAAATCAACAGACCAGATGCAATCTCAAGTGACAATTATACAGGAAAACAAAACACGGTGCATTCAATAGAACAGAAGAATCCAATGCCTTTTTCAATGGTGTTTGTCTTTGAAGTTGTAGTTTCATGTGTTAACTAGTAGAAACAGAGAATTGAAAGGTCTTTACAATATGGAAGGTGGTCTACATGGAGATCATACCATCACCATTACAGAAGGTTGGTAGTTCACAAAGGAGATTTAGGAAAGGTTCTTGTCTTGGGAAAATAATTTAGGTTCTGTGTTCTGGTTTATTCAACATCCTACTTCAATATTAATTTGACTTTTCTTCTGTTCCTGTTTTTAATTCCTATGTTTTATCTTGGCATACTTTGGGGGGAAATAAATTCCATCTTCATATCTTATAACAATTTGAAGTGATAATACCAATTGATAAGAACCTTGTGAAAATTATATCACAGAACCTAACTGTTGTGTTGGAAAGCTCAAGGCCTTATAAACCCCACAGTAAAATTCCATACATCTAATGTAGAACCCAAGTCTCATATCATGCAATTTGGGGGAAACCAGTGGTTGTTGATGATTGTACTCAGATCTTGCCTAAAAACTAGATTATTTCTATAATTTATTCATAATTCAATGTATTTATTTCTGGAGTTGAACAGATTCATAATTTCACTAGGCATCACAATTCAATTTTCAGAACTAACTATTTTAGCTTAAATACAGATATATTGGATACCAGATAGTTATTATCTCTAAGCTTACATGTTTCGCCATGCCAAAGTCTGCCAACTTGACCCGACCAGTTGGATCTACCAGTATATTTGCTCCTTTGATGTCCCTTTACAAATAAATGCAATTTCAGAAATAGACACCATCAGAATTTGGCAAAAATTAAAACATAGAAATCATGAATAGATGACTTAGTTTACCTATGGAGAGTATTTTTAGCATGCAAATAAGCAAGCCCTGACAAAATTTGTTGTGTATAACTACGAATAACTAGTTCACCAAACTGCCCATATTCTCGAAGAAGTTTATGTATGGAGCCTCCAGATACAAACTCAAGGTATATGTAAACCTTGTCATCAACCTGTTCAAAGGATAATTTAGAATCCTCTATAAGTAACCACAATAACAAATACTGCTGAGAAATTCCCACTTCTATGTTATCAGATAAACCACCAGAAACAAATATTCCTGTAACAAGAAATCTATAATATCATGCACACATTAGACATGAACAGTCTAGAACAGCATTCAATAAATCACCACCCATAGGAAGGTAAACATCAGAATCTGAATACTGATATGTATTGTCAGTATGGTTTTGTAATCAGGAAGTAAAGCAGATAACTTACTGTTTCAGAACCATAATATTGGACAATATTTGGATGTTGTAAACGGCTTAATAAATGAATTTCCTGCCAGCAATTTTAAAGTTAGATTTTCAAAGTAATCGCAAATTTAAATCAGAAATAGAAAACTACAATGTTGCACCTAAAGAAAATGACTTCTTTACCTCCATGAAATTTTACTAGATTTGAAAGGAATCAATTTACCTGCATAAATTGCTTAGCACTTTCCATAGACTTGGGATCATCTGAAAACAGGGTAACCTCCTTCACTGCACACATTTCGCCACTTTCACTAAAAGAAACAAACATTTTAAACAAACCAATTCTTATTAAGATGCATATATAGAAATGAAGAAAAAAAGGGAGATAAATATGAAATCAAGAACATTTTAAATAAAGTGCATACCTATTGAAGCCAAGATAGACATGTCCAAATGAACCACTGCCAAGCAGCTTCCCTTTTTTCCAACGTGAACTAGAGCTTGGAGTATCTGCTCTAGCTGGACTTCTTGGCATAGATGGAGATGTTGCTGCAGAATTTGAATGAGAGAACGGTGAAGAATTGGAAACTGACAAAGGAGGAAGAGGCAACCGGTGAGTCTGCTTTCCATCATCAACCCTTCCTGTCTGTGATTCAGTGGGTGTTCCCCCTGCTTTGGGATGAATAGGTGTGACTGCTCCACTCTGAATTCTAGAGCTTGGACCAGGGCTAGTCATCCTGGGACTAGGTACTGGAGAATACTCAGGGCTACCCCTGCTTGGTTGCCAAAATAATGGTCCTGACATGTCTCCTCCCATTGAATTATGCCCAGAATTGTGACCTGAACCTGGACTAGAGCAATGCCCAGATCCAACAAAATTGACCTCTGAATATGGCTTTCCAGTGCTAAAAGCAGAATTCAACACCTGATCTGTGCCAAATGCTCTCAATGGACTTCTAGATGGACTTGACAAGGAACTATCAGGAGCACTATAGAAGGCACCATGAGGAGGAACCTGAAGATTTGGGACATGGTTGCGTAAAGGCCTACGTTTTGGTGAAGTAGAAGACGTATGATTACTTAGAATATTTCCTGGTTTTTTTACTCCTGTTGAATTCAGTTGGGAAACAACAGGTGGTTGATCCTTGAGCATCGAGCTTCAGAAACAAGGCAACTTTTGAGTAAAGGGAAAACATACATATTTCAAATATATTCAATCACATACAACCAAGTCATGTATATGTAACAACAAGCACAATCTAGGAGCACATCGTAGTTTGAGGAAGCTACCTGTAAGGACTGCCAGCAGCAGTTCTAGTCCCAGTCTCACAGTCAGTTGCTAGAGGACTACGATTATGTGAGTCTGCTGGCTCATCACTGTCTGCAGAGCAATCACTAAAGACCGAAGCAGTAACCATATCTCCATCCAAATCTGCAGGGTTTGGCCTACAACGTATGCATCCAGGTTTCGGAAGTGGAAGAAACAATGATGGCTTGGAGACTTTTTCCAATCTTGATTTTGATGACATGCTAATTTCAGAATCTACTCGACCTACACTTGAAGGGTGCAGACCAGGAAGTGGAAGTGGCTGAGCATGAGGCCTTTCAACAAAACTTTGACACCTTGCCACTTTGGAAGGTGAAGGAGATCTTGATTCAGACGGAGAATGATCCCCCTTCTCTGAAATTGTGTCATTGCAATGTCTACGGGATCCTCCAGATCTGCTGTTTAGCTTACCTTCAGAAGAAATTTTAAGCTTTCGGTGCAGTGTGTCAAAAAAACTCTCCTTATTTGCTTTCTTCTTGGTTTCTTTTGATGATGATTTTCCCAACCACGTAAGCATATTTGTATTATATAAATTGATATGTGGAAAGCAAATTTCTTAAAAGGATTGCAGTAATAGTTTAAAAAATCTATCATTTCACATTAGTAGACAGAGTTACAAAGACATGATGCAGCCATTAACGTTTAAAAGTAGGAGAATCCCAAATCCCAAAAGCAATAACTTTGACTGAGACAAGAATTATTTCAAAGAACCTGCAGGAGAGAAAAACATGTACTTCCAATTAGTAAAAGAGTTGCATATACTTTTTAAGTCATAAATGTATATGTTGCATCCAAATACTTCAATAAAAGACAGTTCAAAGTGACAGAAGAAGCCACCGATTCAATGATTCTTACATGTTTATACATCACAACAGCTACCAACTAGTAATGCACAAGAAACACCATACACCTGATCTGACATGACAAAGTATAAACTAAGCATTTAAAATTAAACAACTCCATTCCATCAGCTAATACTTGGTCTCCACCAAACTCAAATCTCAATAAAGCATGTAAGCGATATAGTTAAAACGCCAACCTCAAATTACTAGAATTAAATAAATTAATACTACATGGCATCATTAGTCATTACTTGTCCTGTTATACAATATACACATCTTGTATATATATTATAAAATTCCCAAAACTTGAATAACTGTAAAGGCAGGATGATTCAAAACTTCTCATCAGCTCAAATATTCTTATTTTCCAACTTTAAGGCAAAATTCATATATCCTAACTCACAAGTCTAACCAAGAGAAGGGGTAATCAAGGATGAAATTCAATGGAATTATTTTGACCATCAAAATTTATACCAAGATAGTCAAAACAACTGACACCCAACTCCCAATCAAAACTAACCTACACATGATGATAACTTTTTTTGTGTGTCTCAATACCCAGATTCCCCCATATACCTAGAAAAAAAAATGAGAGCAAAAAATAGAACTTTCAAATTCCCTCTCTCTAATTCCACGAAAATTTGCAGGATCCCAAGATGCACTACCAATCCATTGTTAAAAACAAGCACCTGAAAAAAAAAGATCCACTAGCACATGATTGAGCAAAGGAAACAGCTAAATCAACAAACTTGTTGATCATCGAGTGAAATCAGGAAAAGGGTACCCTAAAATGGTAAAAAGGCTTCAATTAATCAACTCTGAATTTGAACTGAACTGACTGAGCGAATTTCAGCTCGAATCTGAGTGAGGAAATTCCCTGAAGCATTCGGAGCTCCGCGAGAGAGCCCAACAAACCCAGAGAGACTCAAAATGCGACAAATAGAGAAGGATATTGAAGTGATTTGTGGTGAAAATATTCGCAATTAAAAGTAAGTGAAAGAGATCGCGTAGAGAAGGAGAGAGAGAAACAAAGAGAGAGAGTGAAAGAAGGGGTCTCCGTCTCAATCAGTGTTCACAACTGATGATTACTTGATTCTTCTTAATAATAATTAAAAATAATTACTTGTTATAAATATTAATTGCTAGCTAATTACTACGTTTGAACCCTTCCAAATTATTACAGACAGCCTAGTAATTAGTTTTAACAAATTTAAAATTAATTTTTTTCTGAAAAATATCATTTGAGAAAAACACAAGTACTGCGTTGAGACAAACTAACTAATATAACTTACAAATATAAGTTTATCTGAAATTTTAGTTATCTTATTATTATTAATGAAATTTGAATGTAAACACGGATTGACATACATGGTTAAAGATTTGATATAATAGATATAGATTTGAATTTCTTAACGTAATTTTCCTTCTACAGCTCATCAGTCACCTTGAGTGATATTTTAGACATAAAAAATATTAAAAACTAATTATCTTTTTATATTATTTAATTGTGCAATTTTAACATATAGAATATTAATGTAATATTTTACTGCATTATTAAATTAGCATTTATATTAAATATTAAATATCAAATTAACTAATAGACTAAAATTGTTTAACTGAAACAACAGAGGATCAAATTAAAGAAAAATAAAAGAACTAATTTTGAATTTCAATGAAAATATAGGAGTAAAAGTGAAAATAAATATACAAATATATGAAAAGGTTGTATTCTTATTTATTTTAAAAAAAATGCTAATTCTTTTTTAGCATAATCTATTTTGGGTGGGTCTGATGAAAATAAAATACAATGAATTTGGATGCTTAATTGTTTTTGAGAGGAATCAAATTATGGAATGTAGTCTTTAGCTTGAAAAAAGTTAAGGAATGTGGCACTACACCTTACACGTTCAAACGATGGATATCCAAGTAAATAGGGGATAGTTGGCACGTTGTTAATATTTAAAACAAAAAAAATGATGCTTTTATGATTTGAGTTGCCACCAATATATATAAAATTAAAAAGTTTCGGCTTAAAAGAGAAGGGTGATAATGATACAATTTTTAGAATAATCTTTAAACGTAAGACTTAATCCATATGTTAGTAAAAAATGACAAATAATTAAGCATCTTAGATATATTTATTAGCATTTAAATCGTAATTATAATTATGTATATAAAAAATTATTAGAAAAGTTTAAATTCACTTTAATAATCTTTTGACTTAAAAGATAATGTTTGATTATCGATTGAAAAGATACTTTAGTAAGCACCAAAAAAAGACTGCAGTACATATGTATTCGAAACTTCGAAATAATTTTATATTTGAGCAGCCCTAACTCTTGAACTTGATGCTCTATTTGAATTTTGAATAAGTAAAATAAAAGAGAAATAAAAAGAAAGAATAAAAAGGATAAAATTATAAGAGGAATACAAATGAAAAAAAAAAAAAGAAACGGAAAAGATAAAAGTATAAGAGAAATACAGTAAAAAAATGTTGCTTAAATGGAAAAAAAATTATCCACTTATTTAGATGAGAAGAAAAAAATGTTAAAAATTAATAAAATTATACAAAAAAAATATTTTTATACAGTTAAAAATTTAACCCTAAAAGATTAAATTTCTACTCAATTACTTTTTAACATAAGTGTATACAGTATTGTTTATTATTTTATAAATATTTATTTTTAAAAAACTAGAAAAAAATTAAAAATGAAAAGTTTTCTACCCCACACCCACTTTCATTTCAACTTCAAGATACATATTTTGAATTTTTTTTTTAAATAAAGCCTTAAATTTAAATTTTGTGTTAAAAAATAACCATATTATATATTATAAATATTAATAGAAATTCCTATTAAAAATTTAGCCTTACAGAAATAACTGCAATACTACGAGAAATATAACTAGTATGAGTGTTTGTTAAAAAATTAATTATAATATATTAATAATATAAATTTATTTATATTATTATATATAATAAATTTATTAATTTTTTAATACATTATATATTAAAGATGACCATGAATAATATAATTCATACTTGTAAAAATTATCTACAAAAATGAATAGATGCATATATTTTAATAGACAATTTTATTTATATCAACATGTATTATAATAATAATAATAATAATAATACCTAAAAGGTGAAATATATTTTTTAATCTGTATAACATAATAAAGATTATTTTTATTATTTGTTAAGAGATAGATTATATTTTTTAATTAAAAAAATTCGTTTCTTACATAGATAGATTATGACATTTACTTAAAAATAGATCATATTCTTTGATTAAAAAATCATATGTTTTATTTTTTTATTTTTTCAATTTTCTCTATTAATGTTTTTGTGATTATTATTGTTATGTTTTAAAATATCTCTGAATAAAATTTTAATTTTTATAAAGTTTTATGATTATGTTTTAAAAAAATTATATAAAATTTTAATATGATTATTATTGTATTTTTAATCAATATTTTAGTTATTGATTCTTCATACTTGATTAAAGTACAAATAACGAGAAAATATATAGACATTTGGGTCCTAAATAAAGAAAACATAAATATTATTATTACTATACATGTATGGATTTGAATATAATTTTTTTTATTACAAGTATTAAAATAGATAATATAATATTTTATTCGAATTTTATTTATTGTCATTAAAGGAATTTTATTTATTGCATTAAAAATAAATTCAATTGTTAATTATTATTTCAATTTTTTATTAAAATAAAATACCACAAAAAAGAATATCCCTAACTATTTGTTGAGACTATTTTACTTTAAAATTTTTGAAGACTCTTAAATGTGATTTTCCACTTCCAACCAAATAATTTCCTTTATATACTAAAGTCAAAATTTGAACCCTAATAACTTGTTAGTTGTTTTATTCGTGTATGAATATGACCAAAGCCACGAATAGAAGGCAATTAAAAGAATTTTAAATTATACTTTTAATTCTTTATGATTTTTATTATATTTAATTTTATTTTTTTTTATCTTTTATGATGTCTAGTTTATTTTTATTTTTAAAGTAAATTAAAATAATTATCTTAAAATAATAATTTTATTGATTTTGAAACATAATTTTGAATAAATTTTAATTTATTTAAAATTTTGTTCCATCAGATCTACGTAAGAAAATTATAAAATCTTATTAATGTTTGAATAAAAAGTGATAACATATTTATGAGCATTCTTAGTTTGTAAAACATTGAGCTGTATATTTTCTTATAAGTAAGTTTAATAAAACGAATTTTATATCTTAAATTAATAAAAAAATATAAAAAGTTTAAAATTATATTTTAAAATAAAATAAATAAAAATAATAATTATCTCAAAAAATATATTTTTATTTATTTTAAAATATAAAAATTAAAATAAATTTTTCAAAAAATAAAATATC
>JAMLFT010009785.1:0-12415 GCA_026544285.1 Pachyrhizus erosus
AAATTATATATATATCTAAATTATATACAAATATAAATATATTTATGAAATTAATATTTTTTAAAATTAATATTTATATAAAAATAAAATAATATAAAAATATGTCAATATAAAATTATTTCAATAATACCAATATTCATAACTAGATCAATATTTTTTTAAAATATTTATAAACATATTTTGTTAATATATACATATAAAAAATTAAAATAATTAAGTAATATCTAAATATCTAAATTAAGTACAAATATATTTATGAAGATAATATTTTTTAAAATAAGTATTTATATAAAATTAAAATAATATAAAAATATGTCAATATAAAATTATTTCAATAATATCAGTATTCTTAACTACATCAATATTTTTTTAAAATATTTATATACACATTTGTTATAAAAAATAATTAAATAATATATTAAAAATTAAAAATTGTAAACTTAACACAGGATCAGAATTATTACACTAATATTTTAAAAAACGTGGTTAAATAAATTGAAATTAGTCAAAATTTACTTCACCACATGAGTTGAATCCGAAAAAAGTGCAACACCAACAAGGAGTACAACATTAACGACAATACAGTTTCTTCCCCAGATTCTTTCACTGACTTCAACCATTGCCACGAAAAGAAGAATCCATACTCTGCGGAAGCTTCTCGAAACCCTAGCGAGGTGATTTTCTTCGGAGAGAGAATCTCACTTTGAATCTACTGCGAAGTTCCAATGGCGTTTTGGTGGCCATTGCTCGTTCTAGCTCTCGCTTTCGCCATCTGCAAGTTCCTTCTCATTCTCATTCCTCCCAAGGTTCCTTCCATCGATGTCGACGCTTCCGATGGTACTCTTTCCGTCTCTCACTCTCTATCATTCGTAAATTTGTTGCGGCGCTGGAAATGTGATGTGGATTTTTTACTGTCACAGTGTTGGACGATGATGGGAACCGGGCGCAGGAGAACAGCTTCATATATGTTAGTGCTATGCATCTGCAATTTGAATTTTGTAAATCGCTGTGTAGTGACGTGTTTTTGTCGGTTTTATGCTTTCTCCTTTTGCATGATCGGTGTGATTTGCTTTTATATGTGAGATTTAAAATTCGAGTTCTGTTTAATTGCAAATGCATGTGGTGTGGAATTGATGTAGTTTAGGGATTAAATTTTTCCCGACATTGCAAATGCAATGATTCGGAGTTGGAGGTTTTGTAATTTTCTTTTTCCTGTTATGAGAATACGGCTGATTTGGCCTCATTGATGATTGATGCCCAATCAGGTGCCTCCGAGGGCAAAGGCGCAGCAATCGAGCAGTAAAGTTCAGTGCTATGAGCCTGCTACCATGAAGTATTTGGGATATGTTCCTGCTTTGACCCCAGATGAGGTTTGTGAGCCTATGCTTCTAAGGGAACTGATCGTTGTGATGCATGCTTTTAGTATCTAGTTTGAGCAACATTTGTTTTAAGATGCTCACTTTTTTTTTTTTTTTTTTGGGTAATTAATGTTTAGAAATTTTGATATTTAGGGATATGATAATTAGAAATTTCTGTGGCTAGAGAAATATACCGGACAAAAAAAAGATGTAGTAGTTTATAAGGGTATCATTGGTGATGCACTAATCACACCAGAAATATGCTAGTTGTGCTGAAGTTGACATGTCATTAGCTTCTAGCTAAACTTGTATGTTAAAGTTTCATTTTGGGCATTTTGCATACTTGTCCGTGTATGTTAATATGCAAATTCAATGGAATTCCAATTAAGCTGTATGTTTATTAATTCTTAGAAATGGAAATTCCTTTATCCCAAGGTTGACAAGCTTTTGATTTTCAGCCATGTATTTGTTCCATGCATACGAATGTATATTATACTATTTATGCCTGTGCCCAGTTTTAAGGATTGATTAAAGTCTTCATGGCACTCTAAATGGTCCATGTGAGGATAGAAGTAATAGGTATGGGTGGAAGGAAGCTGAGCCAAGCTATACCTAGCTCAAACTCAGTGCAATGACAAAGGGCTTGACTTGTGCTCGGGCTTACTTGTTAAGAAACTGAATTCCTTTCCTGGGTTCAATCCTAGCTAGCTCTTTGGCTGCTTCAGCTTGATCCTATACTCAATAAACTTTTTCTTTAAATTTTATGTACTTTAATTGAAAAAAGGTGTTTGATAATATAAAAATGTGAAATTGCTACATACTCTCTCTCACACACATGCACACAAATTAGTCAGAATTGCACCAGAGAATCCTATGACTTACAAATTTAATGCTACCTTACGATTCCTTGCACAATGAAGATCATTTTCCCAGTGGGATTGTGTGGGATCACTGGGGAAACATGTAAACATACTGGAATTGGTGATTTTCCATGAGTTAGGCACCTGTAATGCTGACAAGTTAGCAAACTGTGGCATAAGTAAATGATTTTATACCAAATTTAAGTTCACTGTCCTGTCTCACTCTACCAAAGTCTCTCAATCTCAATCCTCCTCTCAGTCTATCAATCTCTGTTCTCTGTTGTCTCCTACACCTGCAGTCTAAGCCTTTGTTGTTCATTGTTATCTGTTGACACTTAAAGTTTCTGAGTGGGTTTCTTATTCTTTGAACCAAACTTCGGTTACAAGAGGCCCACTTCCATTTTTCTGTTCCTCTGTTTTGCTCTTCACTTTAACTTCTCCACTCCTCTGTTTTTTTTTTTTGCATTTAGTTTTCTATATGTTTTCTAGAACATGCAAATTTTATATTGTAGTTGTTAGCTTATAACTATAGCTTAAGTTCTGACACGTGACTGGAAAGAAATAGGTTGAGTGAAAAGCCTCTTGGCTAGGATCTCATCACTAACTTCTCTTACAAAGCCACAAAGAAGATTATTTAATTCAGAAGAACATGTAAATGCAAAGTGTTTATAAAATATTGGTTGCCAGTTTGACTAGATTCACAAGTGAAAGTATGGCAACTGGCAGGAAGCCAATAATTAACTAGAACTATGATGCATCTATGAACAGGTCAAGGAGCAAGTGGAAAAAGTACGGAAGGCACAAAAATTGTGGGCGAAGACAAGCTTCAAGCAAAGGCGCCAGTTTTTGCGTATACTTTTGAAGTATATAATTAAACATCAAGCACTTATATGCGAGTAAGACCACTTCTTTTTCATGGTCATTGAAGGAAGATTTAAGTATTAGTATTTTGTTTTTAACTTACATAATGTTGCTCTCATTATATTCTGGGAAGAATGCAAGTGTCTTTTGTTTTTAGTTATCATATTGTTTTATTCATTCTTCTAATATATATATGAATTGTATTTATTGCATAAGAATATCAATAATTTTCTTGAATATATTTTATTTGTGTGCTTTTACCAGAATATCTTCACGTGATACTGGAAAGACAATGGTAGATGCCTCTTTAGGAGAAATAATGACAACATGTGAGAAGATAAACTGGCTACTATCAGAGGGTGAGCAGTGCCTAAAGCCTGAGTACCGGTACTCACCTCAATTTTCTTCTTCTCACTTTAGACCTAAAAACTAGTAGATCTATATTTTTTTTTTGTAATTCCCCCCCAACTTGTAATTGACACTTTCTCTTTGCTTAAAGGGACTATGGTAGATTTTCTTTCCAAGTTTATTTGTTAAAATTCATTTAGGTTCATGAACTGCTATTGTAAAGTTTTATATCTTTTGCATATATTATTTTTGAAAAAAAGAGGTATTACCTTTTTAATTTAAATGACATTTTATGACAAAATTACAAATTTTCTAAATGCACATTCATGACTACTTTTTTGTTGTGATAAATAAAAAAACTTACAGATCCTCTGGAAGAGCAATGCTTCATAAGAGAGCCAAAGTAGAATTTCACCCCCTTGGTGTTATTGGTGCTATTGTATCATGGAACTATCCTTTCCACAATATCTTTAACCCTATGTTGGCAGCAGTTTTTTCTGGAAATGGCATTGTGATTAAGGTATAAAATGACATAGTATCTGCTATCTACCTATCTAATATTGTTCATTCTGTGAATGCATCGTGCCTTTTTATGAATAAACATTGTTGACTGATGTTTTCATAGTGATTATATTACATTCATCGCCAAACTTCTATTAAAATTGAGACTCTGCATTGGTTAATAGTTAATACCTGCTCTTACTAGTTACTATAAAATTATGTTTTCAATATGACTGAAATCCATGTGATTCTGATTGTAGATTTCTGAACATGCAAGTTGGTCTGGATGCTTTTACTTCCAAATCATCCAATCAGCCCTTGCTGCCATAGGAGCTCCGGAGGACCTTGTTGAGGTGATAACAGGGTATAGCCTTATTTTTTACCCTTCTTCCCTTTGGTTTCAGCCAAATCTGCATCTATAGCCTTAATTGGACTTTTCTTACCAGGTTTGCTGAAACAGGAGAAGCACTGGTATCTTCTGCTGACAAAGTCATTTTTGTTGGATCCCCTGGGGTTGGCAAGATGGTATGATTCCTTTGGCCTATCAAATTTCCCGTCCTTCATCACTAAATTGTACTCTATAATAATAATAATAATTTTGCTTCCAATTCTCCAAAATAAGTTTCTGAATGAGTTATGCATGGTAGATGTTTAATAAAGAAATTCTAGAGAGTACTCAGTCAATGTTTAGCTGAGATGTATTTGGATCTGCTTAAGCCCGTTCTGTAGCTAGAAAAAAAGACATGAAAGAAAAATAAAGTAATCTCAAAAGTTGTTGTAGTAGAGTGATGTCTGTACCAAGGGGTCTAGCTCACTTGGTTGAGCAGAGTGCATGACTTGTTATAAACCCTTAATACATGTCTTCAATTCCTTCATATCAAAAAAGTAGAGTGATGTCTTGGAAGCAGAATGAATGCAGGGGATAATATCCATCTTTTAATGCAGTAAGATGTCTTTGATTTCTGATGATATGCTGTTTTCTTTTATACAGATAATGAGCAATGCTGCTGAGACACTTATCCCAGTTACACTAGAGCTTGGTGGAAAAGATGCATTTATTGTTTGTGAGGATGTAGATGTGGATCATGTATGAATCCCTTCCAACATTTGGCTGGCAAATGTCAACCTTGCAACATAATGAAATATTTGTACTTGAATGCCATAGTTTTAACTGCTGATTTGCTGAATATAGGTTGCTCAAATTGCTGTCAGGGCTGCTCTTCAGTCAAGTGGTCAGAACTGTGCTGGGGCTGAGCGATTTTATGTCCACAAGAACATTTATGCATCCTTTGTCAGTAAAGTTACTAAAATTATAAAATCTGTTACAGCTGTAAGTGTCCCTTTTAAAACATTTCATTGGTAAAATGTCTTACTCCTGCATCTTTCCTTTTAAGTCAACACGAGTTTTTTAGTCACACGCGCTTGCACATAACTGTTACAGGATTGCTAATTCAGCAATCTATCAGCTTGTCTTTACATCTGCTCTAGTCTTGTATTCTGAGACCTTGGTAGGAACAAAGTATTTGTGACAGAGAAAAATACGTATAAACCCCAATTGTAGATGACTTTCAAAACCAGAAGCAAATGATAGAACCCTGCAGAACTTTGAGGGTCTGCACCTCCCTGCTCTGAGGCCTCAAAACTTACTGAATGACCGTTTGCCTTCTTCCTATCCCTCCTTTCCTTTTATCTTTGTCTCTAATCGAGTCTTTATCCTGCATACTTGCCATGTTGGCAAGGTTGTTACAACTCTAATCCCTGTTCTTCCCCTAACTGGCATTTCCCATGCGGTGAATACCCGACAGATGTTCATGTGATTCATGATATGCTACCTTGTCCATTTTTTTGTTGAACTTTTCCTTTCCTCTTTTTCATTTCCCTCCCTTTTAGTATCCCTGACGAAGCCTTAGCTATGTAAAGCTTTTCAGAGTTAATTATACACACAGATGCATGTGTATTTCTATATCTTTGAAACTCTTTGAATTGATATGCAAGTAATTTGCTGGTCAACTAGCAAATTGATAGAACTTATTTTATTCATTTAGATGTGAACAAATTACTTGTGGTATTCATGTGCAAAATTTTCTCGAGCTAGTTATAGCCATGCACTATTGCAAGCAGGATTAGTCTCTAATCCAATGAGTTAGGAGAAACTCATGGTCTCTGACATAAGATAAAAAATTGTGGTATCCACCAAATTCATTCTGAAATGATAGTTTTTCTTAAAAATAAAGCATAGGGAATCTGGATTCATGAATCATAGACAGGGGAAGGAGTAAAAGTGTTAGGAACATGGATAAATCCCACACATTGCATTATCAATGAAGATTGGCAACTGCTGTACTATCAAGAACACTTTTTCACTATTTATTGGAGAATATGCATCTCCCACTGAAATATTTAGTATTAAGAACTCCATTTTAAGCTTTCCAGTTAATGGTTTCTTGCAGGGCCCACCACTTGCTGGAAAGTATGATATGGGAGCTTTATGTATGCATGCACATTCTGAAAAGCTTGAGGCCCTTATAAATGATGCTTTAGACAAGGGAGCTGAAATTATTGCACGTGGAAGTTTTGGGCATATAGGTGAAGGAGCAGTTGATCAGTATTTCCCCCCTACAGTGATTGTGAATGTGAATCACTCAATGAGATTGATGCAAGAAGAGGTAGAAAAACTTGCTGTTTTCTCTGCCATAGGCATTGCTAATTTTTCTCTTCAATCTGTTGTTAAGTGTTACGCTGATCAGCCATATTATCCATATCTATGCAACATTTTAACTGAAAAAAATATTGTTCATATCTTGACTAAAAGCATTGGAGATCTTTAAATATGGATAATTGTGTCTCATGTCATATATGTACTGCAACTATGCATTTATATTCAAGAATATCTTTCTATATATCTTTTATGCTTCATAAACTGCTTACTTGATTCTTTCTTATATTTTAATGACTTCCAGGCATTTGGACCAATCATGCCAATAATGAAATTTGGCTCTGATGAAGAGGTTGTTAGGCTTGCAAATGACTCAAAATATGGGCTTGGGTGTAACGTTTTCTCAGGCAGTCAGAGTCGTGCTAGAGAGATAGCTTCCCAGATACATTGTGGGCTTGCTGCAGTTAATGATTTTGCATCAACATACATGTGTCAGGTAAATATATTTTTCTATTTTATCTTTATCTCTCTCTCTCACAACGGGGTTCACCCTAAGGGACCTAGTAGCAGTGATATGAACTGTGCTATGTTGATCACATTCAGCTGCTTGAGACTTTTGAAATATTAGTTGGTTCCATAGCCAAATTGGCAAAGACCCCCATTTCAAACTTTTCTTGGACTACTTTCTAATAAGAAATTCCTTACTCAGGTGCACAACCATTGGCTTATTCATGAGAAAACACAATTTCTTTACTTTTCTAATTTACTGTAACATTTACTTTGCCACAAAATACTTATTTAGGAAAGAACTTCTGATTCAAGTGACAATATATGAATGTGATACGAGAAGAGTTTCATTATTTTATATTTTTTTTATTGTTGTTATAATTATGCAGTTCTTTTAGCCAAATTGCCAGGATGTGGTCCCAACTCAACCTAGGTTACCTTACCTCTTTAATTTTAATTTCCACTCAATTAAAGTTACATTGTGAATTTTCCACTATTCCAGTCCCTGCCATTTGGGGGCGTGAAAAACAGTGGATTTGGACGATTCGGTGGTGTTGAGGGTTTGCGAGCATGCTGCCTTGTAAAATCTGTTGTTGAAGATAGATGGTGGCCATTCATCAAAACCATGATACCGAAGCCTATTCAGGTTAGTCTGGAAAACCTTTCATAATTATATTATTTAACTTCACGTCGAGTGGAAAGATACTGAGATGGGCTTTTTCTCTGCCCTAGTATCCTGTCGCAGAAAATGGGTTTGAGTTCCAGGAGTCGCTTGTTGAAGCACTATACGGGCTCAGCGTATGGGACCGTTTGCAAGCATTGGTTAACGTGTTGAAAATGCTTACTGAGCAGAACTCTACAAGTGGCAGCAGAAAAAAGAAAAATGACTAGTGGTGTCAGGATGGGTAACATTCCAAATGGTTCATATTCATATCATCATCATGTTCAAATAATTGAGGTCCTTTCGGTTTGTCATCTATCTCCCAAGACTCCTACTCTAATATGTAGTAGCCATTATTAACACCTGCCATTTTTGCTGTGCTTATTCGATGACAATCCCGGGCTACTTGTCTGATGAACGTTCATATGGATTTTATGTCACTATGTTAGAGAGATTACATCAAGAAAATTAACAACTCTTATCATGCAGCATCCTTTTTTTATTATTATTAAAAAAATCAATATAATCTTTATGGTTAAATAACAATTTATCATCCTGTGGTGTAGCTCAAAAACACACCACCTCCTCCCATGCTATGAAATTTAACATTTTACTCCCTTGTGATTTGATTATCTGTTTCAAAACTATCTTGCGACATACTTTTTTAAGAAATCTTTTTAATGTAAAGAAAATACAATTATTTGAGAACATGAATTTGAAATCCTTGTTTTATCTGGGGCATGAGTATGTGGGACTTGCTGGTTAGGAGGAATAATGACCATGGTTTGGGGCACTGTCCTACGACGCCTAGGTGGGGTGCTTTGCCAATGACTGCCGGTTCTTGTGGTGCTCCACTCTCGACATTGTTGAATGAAAAACAGAGACCCTTCGGTGAGCAACCTTGCCAGATGAGGAATAGGATGGTTGTTTCTTGGGTTCAATTGCATTGAGGAAAGTGAAGGGGATGCAATTTTAGTGTGGAAGAATGTATGAATGAGGATGATAAGTGTATGAGATTTAAAATTCTATTTTAAATAATTTATTAATCAAATGACTCATTTACAACATTGTCATCGCGAATACAAAAGGAATTTGAAAATGTATACTTGTTTTCAAAATTCAAGACAAAAAATCATATTTACCAAACTTTTTTTTTATTTACCGCTGGATAGATTATACTTTCTCATTTTGCACACCGTCTTATTTTAGAAAAAGATAAATTAATAATCAAACAAGCTCTTGTCTCTTGCATTATTAAATTTTACAATATATTTGTGATTTGACAAAAACATATTTTGACTCCTACGCTATGAAATTTGATATCTTTATGTTTTTTTTTTTGTAATGTCATTACATAACTACTTTAATATGTTCTTTATCTATTAATTTATTAATGATAAATATACATTAAAATTGCAAAGGAAAAAAATTGTAATTTAAGTTTCTTTTAAAATCCACTAGAGTTTACTTAGTGGTATGAGATGGAAGTTGGAGTAGATGTATAAGAACTAAGACTCAATCATTATTATTGCTATTATATACTTAAAAAAAATTAAGTTTCATTTCTTTTGGAGGATGAAATTACAAAGGAAATAAAATAAAATAAAATTGTGTTTAGATATTGTTGCAAATTGATTTATTTAATCATAGTCTTGAGGAACCTTAAGGAAATAAAGTAATAAATGTTGAACATGATTTCTTATTGAGTTTTAGAGTATTTATTAACACAAAGGCAATGAAAGTATAGTTTTAAAAATTGGTTTGAATTGATTAGTTTGATTGATTAAACTAAAATGCGATAGTATAGTTGGTTTGAATCTCTTATTAGATCAAACATGTCATCAATTCAAATTGATTCCATGGATTCTATAGTTGAATCAATGAACTAGTCGATTGAATCAATAAGCTAATTTGGTTGTACTATGTATTTTTTTAAAATATAAAATTTAATAAAAAAAAATTACACACTCAATAATCGAATCAAGGATTTAAAAATTGTAAAGTGGAATAACTTACCATCAAATTATCATAATTAATTTTAAAAGTTATGACACAATTAATACATATATTTTATGTTTCTTACATTAGTTCATGCAATTTAATTACTGATTTAGTTGTTTGATCAATAACTCATCAATTCAGTATCTTAATCGAGTTAACAATTGGTTTAGTTTTTAAAATATTGAATTAAATAATTCTAACTAACAAGATGAAAGCAAAAAAAATTAATTAAAGATAAAAGTAAAAAAACCATAACAATTGTGGACATCAAGTGTTAGTCTTACGAATTCATATGAGATTTTCAATTTTAACTAAGTCTAGCTTAAGCAATAAACATAAGATAATATAAATAAACTTTTAGATAGAAGTAAAAGAGATTTTTTTTTTCTTTTATGAAAAAATCATATACTAAGCCAAAAGTAACTTATTAATATTTCAAAAAATAAATTTTTGAGAGGAACTTTCTTTCTCACAAGGAATCGATTCTCATGCAAAGGAATTGGTTACTTCTAAAAGGATCTTTTTTTTTTCAATGACTAGAAAGGATTTTAATAAAATATTTGATTTATGATTTTTTTATATCTTTAGTAAATCATATCTTAACTATGAATTTCTTGTAATTACTCTATATAAACAGAGGTTTTACATTAACACAAAAAGTACAAAAGAGAAATACATTGATAAAAAAGGGTTTGGTGTTTCTCTTGAGATAGTTTTTGCTAGAGTTGTCAAAATAGGCAAAAAAATACATGGACTAACCCAACCTATCATAGGCTAGGCCACCCAAAAAATAAAAAAATTATAATTGGTTCAAAAAATGAACTCAATCCTCCTAAATTTTGGCACCCACCTAAAATTTATTATTATTATTTTTTAGTATTTTGTAATATTGTTTAAGACTTCAAAGTTTTACACTGCAATGTTATTTATTTAGTGTCTTATTTAAGACTATTTTATTCTAGACTTTTATGTGAACATGAAATATTTGTGTCATTTTTTTAAATTTTTGCTATTATATTCTAGATTATTTGGTTTTATATGATTACCATAAATATTTTTTAAATTATTGAAATTTAAAAATAATGTTATCCTTGAATATTCAAAATTATGCTAAATATTTAAATTTATTTTTTTAAAAGAAATCGATTTTTTGTTGAATTTTTTTAAAAAATAATTTTTTTTTAATTTTAGATAAGTCGATGAGCTAACTCATTTAACCCACCAACCCGTGGTGAGATAAGCTAAACTAACATTTTCATAACTCAATAGATATTGAGTTGGTTTGGGTTGATATGTTTAAAAGATGGGTTAAGGTGGGTCAAGCCCAATGAGCTAAGCTGACCCATTTAGACAATTTTAATTTTTGTTAAGATTGAATCATAGTGCTTCAAATTGTGATATGTTCACTATTTAGAGTGATACATAACTTTTGACTTATTTTTTTATAAAATCAAAGGGTGGGTTCCCTTGGTGACTTTAGAAAAGATTTTTCCTAAGTTTTGAGAGTAGATTTTCAAAAGTTTATAAAGTGAGATTTGTGTGTTTACCTTAGGATGTATGATCACTAGTGGGTGATTAGAGAGTAAAAAGAAGATTATCTCAATATTGAATTATCAATATATTGTAACATCTAATCAAACGACGAAAAAACTTAGGTGCAATTTGAGAATTGGACTCAAGTCAATTATTGTAATCGAATCCATATAAATTTCCTTGCACTCTTCTTTTTTATTTTCTATAGATTTAAATATATTTTTTATTTCTTAAATTTAGATTATTTTTATTTTGGTCCCTAAAATTTAATTTTTTAAATCTTTTAATTTTTAAAAATATTGTTTTTAGTTTCTTTCATAAAAAAATAAACATCTCAATCACTTCAAAATCAATCTAAAATTTTTTGTATATATAAAAAGAGGTTAAAAAGAAAATTTTTGAAAATTAAGAAAAAAAAAACAAATTGAATACTTTGCTTTCTTAATGTATACATCTCATAATACTGTGCTTTTCTGATATTTTTGCACAAAATATCTTATGACTTATGAGTTTGAGTTTTATCAGTGATAAAGGAAAAGTAAAACCTAAGGATATTTTTAGATTTAAAAGCACAGTATAAATATATACATTTTCTTATGTGTAAATCCAACAACCAGAAATAACCAAGGATAATTCAACATCGTAACGTTTTTATATTCAAAATAGGATATAACCTCTTTACGAAAGTAACCATATCCATAACCATTTCGGAAAACAAAAGACGATAGATATTTGTATTTGCATAAACTCTTTGAAAACTACTTAATACTTAGGTACCATAATTTACTTTACTTTGCATTACTACAAAGGTGCGTACATCAATTTTTTTTTTTTTAAAACAACAAATTTTCACATTTACAAGGCTAAGCTTCCACAATTTTCAGTTCTGGAGAAATACTATTCAATATATATCGTGTTTAACACTTTAGGGTCGGTTTAAAAAAACACCTTAATTAAGATTTTTTATATTAAGTTCTTATTATATAAGAACTTATGTTATAAATACTTAAAATTTAATAAATTATTTATGTTTGGATATATATGTTGATAAATATTTAGAAAATTTTAAAATATTTGAATGCGTATCTATATAAGTACTTATAAGATATTATCTCATTTTAAAATAAAT
>JAMLFT010009786.1:0-12415 GCA_026544285.1 Pachyrhizus erosus
TTTTGTTTAAATATTTTATATATTATATTAATCCTTTAAAGTTTTAATTGCTTAAAAAATATTGTATAAAACTTTTAAGTCTTATTTAACGTTATTACAAACGTTAAATAAGAAGGAATATATAATTATATAATTATATAATTAAAAAATTCAAGAGATATTAATATTTTTTTTCTAGTCACCATTAATAATTTCATACTTTTTTCAAAGAAATTAAAATAGGTTAATGGACTAGTGACGCGTGCATTTGAGTGCGAGGGAGCCAGCTGGGTTGGGATGACTAAATACTTAGAATAGAAGTGTCAAACAAGTGGAGTTGATACCTAACAAACTTCTGAGTTCTGATCCCTTCCTTTCTAATATGAATTCAGATGTACGAGCCATGTTAATTACCAGTTGCATTGACTTTTCAAATGACGTATTAAAAGGTTTTAAGAACGTTTCCTTCAAACAATAAATTTAGGATTTTGTTGGCTAATGTTCCAAGATTTTTTTTATTAAAAATCATATAAAAATATACTTTAAAATTAAAAAATACATCTTTATATATCTCAATAGAAAAAATTTCTTTCACTTTTTTAATCAATACTTTTAAGATATTTGTTAGCATATATAAAAAATTTATATGCAGAAAAATATATGTTAAAAAAAAAGAACGTTTCCTTCACGTAGTAAGACTAGTATGCAGAAATAATTAATGCTATTGTTACCATAGGACCATGCATGAATATTGTATGCGCCTTCCACGAAATACGCAGTTGGATGTTGTTGTAATTGAAAGGCAAATTTTGAACAATAAGCAAGGGATTGACGGGGCAAAAGTATTTGTTGTGGAAGCAGTATCGTATCATGCAAATTATGGGCTTCCCTATGCATATAAATAGAGGTTAGCTAGAAGGGTGAAAGATATAGAAGTTGTGTGTTAAGATTGATATGTTTCTTAAAAACAGCATTGCCATGTCTGCCATATTGCTGCTTGTTGGTATATTATCGTCCATTACAGGTTAATACTTATCTCCATTAATTTCTAAGTCACGTACCTTTTTTATCTTTTTTTTCCCGTTTGCTCCTTATGTTAAGTGGGTCTATATAGATTACAATCATCACATCTGTTTATATATATACTTTTAGATATATTTTTAGGTATATGAAATCAATTTGAGAAGTTATTTATTTATATAACACATTCTTACAACCATACAAAAGATATAAAGATAAAGAAAGGCAAATGTGGAATAATTAACATAAGTGTGAAAGACACAGATAAAGAATAAATAATACTTTAAAAATATATAAAAATTATATATTACATAGATAAATTTCTTGTCAATAAAGAATTTTTATCAAATACGTAAAATATAACTTGTATTCCAGCTTTTACATCAATAGCTTGTAACTCAAATTGGAGTGTATAATTCCTTTTTTAAAATAAGAATTTATATGATGTCATTTTAAGAATTTTTAAGAATTTGACTATGTCGTTTTTTATTCCATAACATGTACACTTGTTTTTTTTAGTGTAGTTTTAATTATCATGGATGTGCATGAGTGAGTCACCATACAACCAAATATTTTAAGAATTCTTTGTTTTTTAAGAATTTGATGATGTCGTTTTAAGTATAGATAACATGTGGATTTGTTTTTTAGTGTAATTTTAACTTGTTTTTTTAATATAATTTTAACTATTATATGTGTATGACTATATATGAATATATAATTGATCAAATTAAAAATTAATTAATAGTTACGTAACTATTTAAAAAAATACACATATTTATTTATTAATATTAATTATTTAAATATAAATTAATTATCTATATTTATAATTTATATTTTTTTTATAATAACAACATTTTCTACATGCTCCACCCAAACTCACCCATACCTCCACACATAAACGAGAAGGATTAAATTATATAATTATAAGTTACACAAATTCTTTTATCATAAATAACTTTCATTAAATGATTTTATCTTAAAATTTTTATTATTGAATTGAAAATTTGGACATTTCTTCTGTACACATTATGTTGTAAATAATGTGTATCAATATCTCTTATCTTCTATTCATATGTTGACAATTAGATTCATTTGAAAATTGCATATCTTAGATTATTTATACACAAGAGTGAGATGAGCCAAACTTGATTATAATTAACAGTCGAAATTAGAGGTTATCATGTAACCATTTAAAAAAAAAAAACTGCTTGTGTTAAAGAAAGCTGTATTCTAACCTTGTATATTTTATTCTTTGTATCATTGATGTGTTTACGGTCTCGTGATGGATGACTTAAGTATTAGTGAAATATTATGTAGGTGCAAAATCCATTGGAGTTTGCTATGGAGTAATTGGTGATAATCTACCATCAAGGAAAGAAGTTGTGGATTTATATAAAATAAATGGCATAGGAAGAATGCGTATATATTACCAAGATGAAGGAGCACTTGAAGCCCTTAGAGGTTCAGGCATTGAGTTGATCATGGATGTTGCTAAGGAAAACCTTCAGCCTTTGACAGACGCAAATGCCGCCACATACTGGGTCAACAGGTACGTGATACCATACTCACAAGACGTCAATTTTAAGTACATAGCTGTTGGAAACGAAATTCACCCCAACACCAACGAGGCCCAGTACGTTCTATCTGCCATGACAAACATCCAGAATGCAATTTCATCAGCCAATTTGCAAGGCCAAATCAAGGTGTCAACAGCAATAGATTCTACTTTCATTGCTCCACCCTCTTACCCACCCGACACTGGCGTTTTCACAAGCGATGCAGACCCATATATAAGGCCAATTATCAACTTCCTAGTGAACAATGGGGCCCCACTTCTTGCCAACCTGTACCCTTACATCGCTTATGCTAATGATCCACAAAATATTCCTCTTGCCTATGCTCTTTTTACGCAACAAGGAACTAACGACGTTGGGTACCAAAACCTCTTTGATGCCATGTTGGATTCAGTATATGCTGCTCTTGAGAAAGTGGGAGCTTCCAATTTGGAGATAGTTGTTTCTGAGAGTGGGTGGCCATCTGAAGGTGGAACTGGAGCCTCTACTGAAAATGCAGCCACTTACTATGCTAATTTGATTAGTCATGCCTCGAGTGGTACTGGAACTCCAAAGAGGCCTGGTGTGTCTATAAATACTTACTTGTTTGCCATGTTTGACGAAAACCAGAAGCAGGGTGCGGAAACTGAGCGACATTTTGGTCTTTTCAATCCTGATAAATCCCCCAAATATCAACTCACTTTCAATTAATGCAAACTCAGATAAATATGCGCCTCTTTCAATAAGTGTGCCAGGTGTGCCACCCATCTATTAAAAGCTTGTTTATGCCTTACATTACAAATACCAAATGTCGTCATAAATTCTTTGTAATACTTTTACTTGCTTTGTTTAAATAAACACAAAGCAAATTTCTGTTGGATTATCGTTATCATAAAGGGGAAAAGAAGGATGACTGCTTACTATCGTTAGTGTACAACAAAGCTTATCGTTTTACTAATTCTTTACTTATCATCATTATAATAGATATTAAATGTTTAATTGAATCTTCTTAAACTTTTAAGAGGTCAAACAAGTGAAACAACCAAAAAAAAATAAGGTTTCTCTTAAAAAGTGTTAGCATCAAGTTGGATAAATTAACTAGGTGAAAAATTTTCAATTAATCAATCATTTTAAGCAGAGTTATTTTAAATATTTAAAAAGAAAATTTTATTGATTATATATCAATCCTATTTAATTTGAATACTTTTTCTTCATAAAAATACATCTAGTTTCTAGCAATAATAATACATGTTATTTTCTTATTATATAAAATTTAACTAATTTTGTGCTATCTTTATTGCATCATACATACACACAATTTAGTTATATGTTAATATTAATAGTGTTAAAATGGATTTTAACCCACAGATCAATTTGACCCACCGTAAGTTCAAGTCAGGTTGGGTTGACAAAAGTAGTATTTTTTAATCTGACCCACTTTCAATCCGATCTACTTTAACTCAGTCCATCGGGACAAAACCTGTGGTGGGTCGAGTTAACCTGCGGGTTGGTTGACTTTAACTTGTGATTTTATTAAGTAGTCTTTTTTTGTAGATAAAGATAAAGATGTTAAAAAAGATGAAGTTGTTTTAGATTTATCCATACAAAACTTCAATGTTGTTAATGAACAACAACAATAATGATCTTATGTATTGTTCAAGATTTTTATTGTTTAAGACTATTTTGTGTTGCAATATATTTCTAGACTATTTTGTAACTTTGTTTTAAACTATTTATTTCTACTAGTTCTATTTGAGAAAAAAATATGAAATACATATTTTTACATTGAGTTTTTAAAATTTTTAATTTTAATTTAAAGTGGGTTAACTCGCACAACTCACTAATCCATCGTGGGTCAAGTTGGGTTAGTATTTTTCTGACTCACTAGAAAGTGAATTGGATTGAGTTGACTCACTTAATGACTAATCCGTGGTGGGTCAAGTTAGGTTGGGGCAGATGACCCACTTTGACAGTACTAGTTAATACTTGGTCTTGTTTAAAAGTTTAACTAATATACTCAAATTTGATAAGATATTATCTAAACAAGTTAAAAATTGAAAAATTAACATTTTAAAATTAATTTAATCAAATCTTATTGGCAAAGGAGTATTCAACCCACTTAAACTTGATATCCTTTGCAAATATAAGGAACACATAATATATGTATTACACCTAAGCAAAATGAAACAAAAGAAGAAAAGAGAGGCACTAGGTGTAATATCTTGCTTTTAATATAATTAAATTATATTTAGAAAAAATAACTTTAAGTTATAAATTTACCTTTTACTATTTAAATATTTTAGTTTAGTTCAATTAAAGTTTAGAATTTTAAATTTTATGAGAAACATTATCCAAAAGATAATATGGAAAGACAAATTATAATTAGTCAAGTCCAAAGATTTTGAGTAAAATAAGTTTAAATAATAACTATAAATAAATAGAAATATTTTGATTTTTGGAATAGAAAATAATTTAGACATTTTAGATGAAATATAAACTAAAGAAGAAAAGAATAAAAATAAGAAAAGAATAAAAATAAGAAAATAAGAATCTAAATTTTAGAAGTTAGAAATATAATTTTATTAATTAAATATAACTACATAAATATCCAAACAATTAAAATAAATTGATAAATAAATACCTTGAGGAAGAAAAATATAGGAACAAGAAGAGAAAAATATAAATTAATTTATAGGATTTTTGGAAAAAAATTAGAAATCAAAAATATAATTTTTAAAATTAAAACAAAAAATAGAAAGAAAAAGGAAAATGAAAAAAAGAAAAGGAAAGAAGGGCGACCTGAACCCAGGATCCCAAACTAGTAGCAAAATGCGCTACTAGCTGGGCTAGGCACCTTGGCAAGGAAAATAAGCCCAATGAAAATATATAAGCTATAACAATTGAATAAAATGAGAAAAATAAAAGCGAAGTAAGAAAAATATGGGGGATGGATTCGAAGAGCATGACCTAGAGGCGGAGAGAGGAAATAGGAAGCAGAGGTTGTCATTTGACTGCTAGGCCCATTGTTGAAAACTTATACAAATAAAATCTACATAAGTTAACATTAAAAACACAAACCGCCACTGAAGTTGCTCGATCACCTCCTTCAACCTCGAGCCCCCTCATTCCTGCAACACCTACCATAGACCTGGATGCTACAAACAGGCTCAGACATGCTCACCCATAACTTGTGAGGTGATTAAACCTTGAACAGAGTTTTGTCGCGTTATAAATAAGGAGTAATCAGAGGTAGAAGAGAACGAAAATACAGAAACTCTTTTGAGTAAATTCACCTCTAATTTGTGATCGTTTTTCCAAATTCTCGTCACAGGAAGCTTCAACTCAATCCCAACTTTATTTTGGTCCAAGAAATTTGAAGAAAGAAGGGAAGAATTGCAAATTCGCGTTGTTGCTTGAGCTTCATCAGATTTTTAAACTCTCGCCAAAAAGACACATAAAAGGTAGGATGAGTCGTTTGTTCTTCGATTTTTCTTTACTATTTCATTCCTAAACTTACCTATTTCGTTTTCATACTCTTAATTAGTCGAAAACATCATGGAACATGTGAATTCAAATTTTCTTATTTTCTTGGTTGCCATAGTTACCAAACTTATCATTTCTCTTGTTTTTAATTAAATTTTGTGTTTGGGTTCATTTTGGATTAAGATTGAAGGGAACTAGACATGTTAAAAGGAGAGTTAGTTAGAATTAAGTTATAACCAAAGTTGAAGATAAAATCAAAAATTTGTTTTGTTAAAATTTTCTTTTTGTTAGTTGAATAGCTTCTGAGGAAGGAAGAATGAGGGAAAAGAAGGAAATTGAGTTGGGAGGAAGTCAATGAAGACGAGGGAGAGTGTGAGCAAAGAGGAGGGAGGTGAGTTAGAGGAAGAAGATGAAGAGGGGAGAGTTAGTGATATAGGGGCGCAAAGAGTAAAGACAAAGAAGTGTGAATAATAAACATGAGGTGTAAATAGAAAAAAAAATATTTTAAATTTTTTCAATAAACTAAATTAGGATGGTAAATATAAAGATAAAAATTTATGGAGGAAAAGAAGAAGAGAAAGAAAAGAAGGAAAGAAAATCAAGATAAAAATATTCGAAAAAGACAATTTTGTCCTTTTCTTGTTTTTTTGAATAAAATTCTTGACATATGAATAATTTTTTTTAATTAAATTTTAACATTAACTATTTAAACAAAGTAGAATAAAATATGAATATGAAGAAAAGTAAAAGGAGAAAATAGAGAAGAAAATAAAATAAAAGTCACTAGAAAAGACTATTTTATCCTTTCTTTGTTATCTTGAATTGTAATTTTGACATATTGTTTGAAATTTTGTTTAGCTTTGAATTTGAATATTATATGATTATAAGTTATTTTCTCTATTGATAGTAAAGAAATTTGTATATAGTTGTAACTATCTCAAGTTGAGAGAAAAATTTTACAAATAATCCTAGGATAGAAGATGAACTGGAAAAATTACCCAGACAAAAGTTAAGTGAAACTTGAGTTGGTTATTTAAGAATGAGAATGAAATGGAGTTATTACAAGACTATGATGCTTAAATGGAAATCAATACCGGGAAAGCTTGATGATTGGAGAAGAGAAAAGTATAATGAGTTAAAATCCCTAATGAGTGAGAAATAAGAATGAAGATTGCAAGGGTTGACCACATAAGGTATCTGAGGAATGTACGCAAGCTCTGGTGAGTCCTTGGAAAGCATTACCAAAATTTGATTGAGAGTATCCTGGACCTAGTACTAAACAGGAACCCAAAAATGCAAACTTGAACTATTGTTGTCACGCTTGTGTAAGTCCTCTCGGATATAGTTGTATTGGAGGCTCTTAAGGGCCCTAAAACGAGTAAAATTCCTATTTAGGCACGTTACGGTGATATGAGAGTTTACGATAACTATAAATGATATATACTTGTATGTGTATGCTTAAGGATAAATGACTCACTCCTACAACCTCAACATTTTATATACAGATGACATACGAGTTTCATCCCTGTTCCACTTGACAATCATACCCTTGGAGGGTTGATGGACTCATGACTTAACCAATTGAGATGATA
Organism: Pachyrhizus erosus; assembly: GCA_026544285.1. Lineage (NCBI taxonomy): Eukaryota > Viridiplantae > Streptophyta > Magnoliopsida > Fabales > Fabaceae > Pachyrhizus > Pachyrhizus erosus. The sequence continues at coordinate 7,628 of JAMLFT010009786.1, forward strand.
CTTTCATAGGCTATATCAGATTCACATTTAGACCTCCAAACATCTTAGCCACATGACAATTCTATCATATAGATAGTCCAGTAGTGTTATCTTAAACCCAACCACCTAGATATACAGGAGTTCCATCAGATATTCCAGCAGTTCCTCGACACGTTCAACCCATTCCATGCTAAAACTCTTCTACAGGATCAATCCCAGTAGATGGTCAAGAAAGAGGAAAGGAATCCTCTGGGGAAGAAGTTCCCTCTAAAGATTTTGGATAGGAACTTTTGGGAGAAATTAAATGTGGATGATTAATTTTAGACTTACCTTTTGTCTAATCTAGTTAAAATATTTTGGGGAATGTAATATTTACACTTATATATGATCTTTACATATATATTAATTTGAGTATGATATAATTAAATTCAAGTTACTTAGATGTGATGACGATATTTAGGTTTCTTTCCAATTATAAACCCTAGCGATTAAGTTTTAAAATTTACTTGAAACAAAATATCTAGAAAGATTTTCTCAAATTAAAATGGATAAAAAGGGGTGTTATACTAGGGGGTCTCGAACCCTAATTTAGGGGGAAAAGAGGGAACGTTGAACCATTTGGGCTAGAGGCCCATTTGCGTTAGATAAACTAAGATAAATGCATACTAAGCGTTATGTTTTAAGAAAACCAAAAAATAAATTGCAATCAAAAACTCCTCAAAGAGGACTTGAACGAGGGGACCTAGTAGTTTGAGCTCAACGTCTTAACCGTTGAGGCAAAGTACAATCAATGACATTTTACTATTTTTAATTATATTTGATATATACTGAAGACGGCTAAATTGCCATGGAAAAGGTGACTTACATCCTTCTTCCTCGAGCCCAATTCTCTGCACCTGCAAAACCTTCCCTTAGTAACATGTGCCCTAGCCCTGCGTTATCCGCCATCATCTAAACCAGGCCAATAAAATAAACATGAAAATGAGAACTCTATATAATGAACACAAATCGCGAGACAAGAACGAAAGTAAAAATCAAAATTTAAATTGATGAATTCTTCTCGTTTTGCACCTATTCTCCTTGTTCATTGCAAAGACTAGTTTGAAATTTATCTGGCTTTCTTTTCCACCAAAAATAAGAAAGAATAGAAGGCTAAATCGTGAATTCGCAGCATCGCTAGAGTTTGCTGGAAAAGTCATCGAAAAAATCAAATCTTCTATTTTTCTTTTGGGATTCGATTTCTAAGTACCTTAATCGTGGTTCTGAATCAATTAATGTTTGGAAACATGTCTGATTGCTTAAATTCAAAAATCGATTTTTGTTGGTGGATTTTTCCATCGTGCTTGTTCGAGAGGTAGCGAATTCTTCTTGTATTTTGAAAACATGAACCTAAGTTAAATTAGCAGATGTGATTTTGTGGAATTGAATTGTTACCCGTCTTAGATACTAGATAATGCCTTGTATGCTTAACCCAATTTTGAATTTGAATTCCCTGAGTAAATTCAAATTCAAATTTCTTAATTGTTTGGATAAATTGAAAGTTTTAATGAAACAATGGTAAAATGTTGGTTAAGGAAAAGAATGGAAAATGAATCAAAAGAGAGATTAAGACTAATCAGGGGAAAGAAAACTTAGTAGGAACAAAAATAGAAGATACAAAAAGAAGAAGAAAACGAGAGGGGTGAGGATAGTAAGAATAAGGTGTAAATAGTATAATAAGGGAATGAAAATAGAAATATAAGGGGTACAAATAATAAAATTCTAGGAGGGGTGAGAAGAGTACACATAGGGTACAAACAGTAAAATCTAAGAGGTAAGATTAGTAATGCAGGGTGAGAATAGTAAAATAGGGGTGTGAATAGAAATATATATATATATATATATATATATATATATATATACACACACACACACACACACATACACACATGAAAAAGAAAAAATAAGGAGAGAAAATAGAAGGAAATAAAAATAAAAGTTTGAAAACAGACAATTTTACCCTTTTTCTTGTTATTTTGATTATAAACACTTTTATATTATCCGAAAATTTTGTACAATTTATGATATTATTATTTCTATGATGTATGATGATGTTTATGTGTATTTAATGTTTCTACTAATAATAGAGAAGTCCTTGTGTCCTATGAAACTGTCTCAAGTATACAGTAACTTGGTAAATAACCCTAGGGTAGAAGATGAGATATGGAAAAATGACAATTTGATGTGAAAGAAAGTCATCACAAAAATGTACCTCTAAGCTCAAAACTAATACCAAAAAGAGAATTGATGAATGAAAATGAGAATAGAAGAATGAATAAAAAACCTAACGAGTGAGAATTAAGAATGGAGATTGCATGGATTGACCATAGAAGGTACCTAAAGAATGTGTGTAGACTCTGGTGAGTCCTTAGGGGTAAATAAGGTGTCAAGTTGTGAACCGCTCGAAGAAAAGAGAGTGTCATGGAATCAGCTTGGCGTCCCCGACAAAGCGAATTATTACCAATATTCGGTTGAGAGTATCTTGGACCAAGCACCATACAGGATATGTACTCCCAATTGTTGACCCAAAATGTAGATTTGAACTGTTATTGACACATTTGTATAAGTCCTCCAGGAGATAATTGTATTAGAGGCTACGAAGGGCCCTAAAACGATTAAAAAACCCTAAGTATACACGATATGGTGAAATGAAAATATTTGATAGTTAGAAATAATATGTGTATGTGTGTGTATACTGAAAGATAGATGACTTACTCCTACAACCTCCTACCTTTTAGATACTGATAGTAGATGAATTTCATCCTCTATTTCACATGAGGATCATACCCTTAGGAAGACAATGGACTCATGATTCGATGGTTGGAGATGACACCTTTACGGACTATATGGGATTTGCATTGAGGTCTTCTAATGTCATAGTTCCTTGGCAATTTTATCATATAGATATTCTTGTCCCACTTGACATTCTCGCAACTCCTCGACAAGCCCAATCCTCTCCACACCCAAACTCCTCTACAGGTTCGACCCCAGTCAAAGCAAATCATTAAGAAGGAATGGAGGAATCACCAAAGGAAGAAGACCCTTTTAAGTGGTCTAACTAAGAATTGCTGAGAAGAATTAGGAGCTATTAGCATTTCTAGTCTGTTTGTCATTAAATTGATGTATTAAAAGCTTAACTAATGTTTTGGAAATGTAATACATACAATTGTACTTTATCTTTTTAATATATGTTAGTTTGAATGTTGATATTTAAATATAAATTGTATGAATGTTATGACAATATAAGGTTTTTCTCAAATTGCAACTCCTGACATTTGTAATTTTAAAAGTTTATTCAATTAATTCACAATTGACAATAAAAAAAAATACTTAAAAAGATTTTCATTAAATTAAATAAATGAAAAAGAGCATTACATGTGAAATAATTAATATGAGTTTGTCTTAATTTAATTAATAGTAGAAAAAAAAAATTTAGAGCTTGTGAAAGTTATATTTAATTCAAACAAAGTTCTCTCTCATAAACACCTTAAATAAGGTATACATTTTACTAATATGACGAAAGTGACTTCTATAAGTAACGTATACTCTAACCTTCCAATGGTGCAATTGTTACAATAAAGTTGCACGCCTATTAAACAATTTCATTTGCCCCACTTCATCCAGCCATTCTCCTTACTTCAGTGGTTCTTTTCCCTTCTTATTTATGCTTTGTTCCGTGGGCTTGTGGCGGATCTCCTTTGTGGTTGCAGATCTTACAGTGGCGGCGGCGGCGGCGGTTACGGATCTCGTTGGCAATTCAGTGGATTCAGACAATGGGTTTCAGTGATGAAAAATTGAAATGGGAGGGAAAGGGTTCTTCCTCACAACGAAGCCGCTGCTAACAAGAGATTATATATGGTGGTTTAGTGCTTCACTACTTACAGAGGGCATGGATTTTCTCCATCAATAGTAGTTATTTTTCCTCTATCTTTGCTTGGATTTCATGTACGAAAAAAAATAATAATGATAAGAATCGTTCTCGCACATGGATGCCACCTTAATGGTGCAACTTAAAAAAGTTGGTTCTTCTGTATAAGAACGACAGTAAGAACCCCGTTAAAGTTACTCTTAAAACAAGACATAAAATTTTTGAAGTATCAAAGAATTCAAAAGCATATTTTTCCAAGTATCAAAGCAATAAAAAAAAATTGTAAGGATCAAAAGAACATGATATAGAAAATAATAATTACCCAGACAAATAAAGATCAATTCCCAAAACAAAATATCAGAGTCATCTAAGCAGTATGAATTAATAGAGCTAAAAGAGACGTATCAAAGCCGATATTACTTATTATAACTATGTTTGAATGAATATTTTTCATAATTTATTAAAAATTAGTAACATTCTTTTTAAAACATTTTTTTAATATTTTTTTACGATTGACTGAAATTTGTTAACAATTATCAATTCTAATAAGTATCACCTCTCATTTATTTATTTTAGATTTAAAAGTAAAATCTGTCCATATTAATAATTTTTAACAAATTATAGTATTAAAAAAATATTATTAGTATTTCTCCTTATCCAAATATTACTTTATAAACATTTTGATTATCGATATTTCATAAAACTGATATATAAGATATACTTCAATTTATTTTTTTTATTGATAGTGTAAAATTTAAAAATTTAATTGTATATTTTATCAACTAATTATAATCAAATCATGAATTTTATCATTTAATTTTTTTTTACGAATTTTATCATTTTTGTTTTCAATTTTCATATTTTTATCATTTAACTTTTTTTTCTCACATTTTATTATCATA
>JAMLFT010009788.1:0-12414 GCA_026544285.1 Pachyrhizus erosus
CAAAATAAATTTATGTTGATTAAATTAATTTTAAATAATATTTATTTATCAAAATATTTTTATATTGTTTAAAATATTTAATTTTAAGTAAATATAAAAATTTATTTTTTTACCAAACAACTTCTAACATAAAAGGAATTTTAAACAAAAAAAAAACTTTACCAAATAATTTCTTTATTTTTAAAGTAATTACTTAAAATTTTAACTTTAAAGTAAATTTAAAGCTAAAAAATTAGGTTAGACATGATTAAAGTAAATAAAAAATGAAATTCATGATACTACAATACTTTTTAGTCAAATAAAAAATATGAATATTAATTAACGTGAATAAAAAAAAACTCAATATTAATTTAAAATCCTATAATTCCATGACTCTTTTCTATAAATAGATTTCTTTGTCACATAACTAAATGTTTTATCTTTAGTAGAGTCTAAACCCAATATAGAAAATGCATACAAGTGAAAAAAGTAAGTTACAATCATGCATTAGTAATTTGTGTTATAATAAGAACTTTGTGTATATTGTAATGATGATAATGTTTTGATTTCAGTGATTCCAAAACATGTGTACTTATTAGGTAAATTATAGGCATAATGCAAAGGGTTCGCTTAGTGTTGAGATAAAGATAGTTGTTATGTTTAAAATATTATATTTGTTTCTTTCATTTAATTTCATACTCATACAAAGACAATTGCATTGGTTACGTATCTATAGGAAAACACATAAGATGGAAACTCAACCCATTTTCTCATTTACGGTGTTTAAAGTACTGTCATAAAGGTTTCACAATGTTCAAGATTGGTTTACTGTGTTTAAAAGTCAAGTTCTATAAAATAAAACTCATTTTTTAAGCTTTAGGTGTTTTGGGTTCAAGACATGATTTCAAACTTGTTTATTCTTGTAGTAATGGGCATGGATGGGTTTAGGTTAGTGGATTATGGGATGGTAGAGCAATGTTCATAGGATAAATGATTTGTGTCATTGAGTTTTATATGTAGTGTTGATTTGTTAGTGTTCAAATTTTAACACTACTTGTGTTTAGTTTACTTACACGTTTTATTATCAATAAATTATCTTTTATTCTTAAAAAATATTTTCATATTATAACATATTTTAATAATCTTGAACTTTAAATTTATCTAAATATAAGTTCAAAAAAAAAATCTAAGCTAAACTCCTTGGAATATGCTTTCACAACCTATAAGACACCATTGCTTACAAAAAAAAAAAAAATATTTCAAAACTTATCATCCCATACTAATGCAATTCTTTATAAGAATATTGCTTATAAGCAAAATCACTATCACTTGAAGGTAAATTAGTTAATTTATAGAATCCACCTTGTAGAATTTGTTAAAAGAATATATTTAGTGACTAGTCTACCTTTATAAGGTAGATTTTCAATTATCATTGCTTATACCATTTATGACTAGTCTATCTTCTATATACCAAATTTTTTGTTTTTTTTTTTCAATTGTTATCACTCATTAATGATATTTTCATCAAAATTCAATATGTTAGTATTTAGAGTATATTGACTTAGTGAAGTTATATATTCCTTGTGATTCAACCCTAATATTTATGAGATTTTAAATTTTCCTAAAGTTCTTTATTATCATCTTAATATAAAATAAGTAAAATGAGTTCAACAAGAATAATTATACTATTTGGAATGTGAACTACTTTGTTATAACAAAAAATCTTGAAAATGATTTTTCTTGTCAAATGGGTTAGCCCTATCTCTTTTGGCCCTAACCCGCATGGATTAGAACAAAAATGACCCATAAAACAAAACATCCCATAGGGACAGGACAAACCAATGAGCCAACCAACTTTTAAAAATAAAAATTTGAAGTTAGAATAATTTTTTTATTGTGAATTAAGATTGGTTAATGGACCTTACATATAAATAATTTGAGTTACTTTTCTAACACATTGGTCGAAACAAAGTAGAAAGTATTATGACCAAAATTAAGTTGAAGATATTATGGTCAAGACCGAGTTGTAGATATTTTAACTGACATCAAGTTGAAGATATTTTCATAGAGGTTAAAATTGAAGATATTTTAACTGAGAATGAGTCAAAGATATTTTGGCGGAGACCAAGTTGATGATATTTTCCCTAGGCAAGGTTGACTAAAAGATACCTTGGTAAAGATTGACTTAAGAAAACCTTGGTCGAGGTTGGAGAAAAGAATCATAATTAAGGTCGGCTAAAAAATGCTCTAGTTGAGATTGGTCGAAGTAAGCGCTAGTTGAGGAAGACAAAAAAAAACTCTAGTCAAGGTTTATTGAAAGATGTCCTAGGTGAGGTTAGCTAAAAGATGCCTTACATGAAGTTGACTAAAAAACGCCTTGGTTGAGGCTTATAAAAAAAAGTCTTAGTTAGGGCTGGCTAAAAAAACTCAGGTTGGGGTTGGCGAAAAAAAATACTGGGCAAGGTTGACTGAAAAAAACCCTAGTTGAGGGCAACTAAAAGATGTCTTGGGTAATGATGGCCTAAAAAGTCCTAATCAAAGCCAACCAAAAAAGTCCTAGTCGAGGATAACTAAAAAAACCCGAGTTAAGGCTGCCAAAAAAAGTCTTTGCCAATGTTAGCCAAAAAGTATCCTAATCGAGGTCGACTAATAAAACCCTAGTTAAAAGGCTTGCCAAAGATACTTTAGGCAAGACCAATCAAAAAAATTTGTAGGCAAGGTTGGTTGAAAAAACCCTAACAAAGGCCAAGTTTAAAAAAGTCTTAATCGATGTTAATAAAAAAAGTATTGATTGAGTTAGTCAAGGCTAACTAAAAAAAGTCATAGTTGAGACTGATTAAAGAAAGTTCTAACTGAGGTTAACCAAAACAAGTATGAATACAAAAGATATTATAAACTAGTTAGATATTATTAATTTATAATATTTGAAATAGAGACTAAAATAAAAAATAAAATAAAATTTTAAAGGAAAAAAATTAAAAAAATACTCTAAGACTAAAAAATTATTTAATCTTAAGATATAAAATTACGTAAATGTGTCTATCAATGAGTGTGTCATATTGACGACATTTTATAGTGTAAAATAATTTAATAAGAAATAAATAATAATAATAAGCTTGATATACACAACTAATTATTTATTTCAATCTAAAATTAAAATTAGTTATGAAAAATAAGTAATGACATTAACTTATTTTTATATTAAATAAATTTATATTTCTAAATGAAAATATTTAAATATCATTAAAGTTAATTGTAACTTATTGTATATATATATATATATAATACAAATTTATATCACAAAATATCAAAATAGTTTTTAGAATTTTTTTTTGTCCCTAATATTAAAATTTATTTTAAATTTCAATGTAAACAACTTTCAATTACTTTTTCTTTTATAATGATAATAAAAAAATTTAAAATAATCTCTTAAACATGTTAAATTTAAAATAAGTTTAAATATAGAACTATAAGTGTTTTTAGAATTCTTCTACTGAAAAATAATATATATTTTTAATAGAGAAGCTTTCAAAAATATTTGTGACTTGTATCTAAACAAGCCCTTAAATATTTTTCTATTTTCTTAATAAAATCATAACTTAAAGATTGATTGACCATACAATAAACTAAAATAAATTTATATTATTATGTCATATTAATTTATATATATATATATATTAAATTTTTTTAAATAATAAAAAGTATTATCCTCTTAAAAATAATTTATCTCAAGCGTATCATGAAAACATATATTAATTATAAATTAGAATATACAATGTGAGTTTTTTTTATTTTACTTTTTTGATTAAATATTCTTACTATTTTTTCTTTTCATCTTTAGAAATGTATGTTACTGATAATTATATTTAATACATGCATATAAAATATAAATTATTTAATTTTTATCTAACAATATGAATTTATGAAATCTAAATCCATAACAACTACCTAGTAGAATTGGTGCATAGATGGAGAAAATGGGCAGCAACTTTAGTTTACATGGTGATGTTAACTCCCTTTACCATACAAAGTTGTGGTGGAGACACCATCCCCTGATATGCAATTGTCGGTACTTATACAATACAATGGCTTATACTCAAAAAACATTTTTAATCATATAAATTGGCCAGATTTTTAGTACTTAAATTAGGAGAAACAGATTCACAAAAAATAAAAAATGAAAATTAGGAAATTGGAAGTGTTATCCTAAATATGTAGCATGTAGCTGCTGATTAATTCTCTCCCGAGTAAATATAAATTAGGGCACGAATATGTTTTTAAAATATTAATATATAGAGTGAGATAGTATAACAATATCTTAGAGTGAAAAAAAATCCAAGGATAAGGCCAATTTTGAAAATATCCACTATATATCTTCACTAAACAGAGCGAGGTGGAGGTTGGAAGGGCCATACATTCTCAAACAACAAACGTGGCCTCTCTGCTAAACCCCTTATCATCTCTTTCTTTCTTTCTTTCTTTCTCTCTTTCTCCCTTATCAAAAAATGGCTTCTATCATAGGCGTATCCTCCATTTACCAAACTCCCACACTGGAACTATACCAGAGACCAAACACTACTTCCACTCCCTCCGTTAGGTTGCAATGTTTAGACTCTAGGTCTCACTTCAACAACGTCCTCCGAGCCCACCGCCACACTACTGGTCCCGGCCTCAAAGCGGGCCTCAAGCCCACACCCAGTTTCCTTCCTTCCGCCGTGGCCACGCCCAATTCCTCCCTCCTCAGCGAAGAAGCCTTCAAAGGACTTGGCCACGACTTCGATCAAAACGACCACGAATTTGGCCACGCCTCCGATTCTGACGCCGCCGAATCCGTTAACACTGACGAACTCGACATTTCCAAGCTCGACTTGCCCTCGCCCCTCGTCGATACCCTCCACAGCCGTGGGATTACTCACCTTTTCCCTATTCAGGTTCCTTTTCTTTTCATTTCTTCTTACTTGTTAGGGTTACTACATTAACAATTTAGCATCAATCTTTAGCTTCATTTTTGTGCGTGATTAGAGAGCGGTGTTACTACCTGCACTAGAAGGTAGAGATATCATTGCTCGAGCGAAGACCGGTACCGGAAAGACATTAGCGTTCGGTATTCCTATTATTAAAGGTCTCACTGAAGATGAACATGCACCTTCTCACAGGTAATCATTCTTCGTCTGCTGCGCTTTGCTTCATATATCTATCATCATAAGTTTAATTAATCATCTGGTCTCTGTATCTGCTTCAACATTTCGTTTTAGTCTCTGATTAAAAACTCTATGTTATAGTTCCTATACGAACGATTTTTTTAGTTCCTGTTGTTAGTTTCTGGCAGTGTAAAACAATAAAACTGCCACAAAATGGAAGCATAAGGACTAAAAATGTATAAAAATTGCTGATATAGGGACTAGATTGTAGAATTTGTAGATATAGGGACTAAAATGGAAAGTTGGCACAAGTGTCAAGACCAAATGATTAATTAAACCATGAGTGTATATCATGGTCGTCGTCATGTTCATGCATTTGTTACTTTGTTGCAGGAGGTCTGGTAGGCTTCCGAGAGTTTTGGTGCTTGCGCCTACGAGGGAGTTGGCGAAGCAGGTGGAAAAGGAGATAAAGGAATCTGCACCTTATCTCAACACCGTTTGTGTTTACGGTGGTGTTTCTTATGTTTCTCAGCAGAGTGCACTTTCACGTGGTGTTGACGTGGTGGTTGGGACCCCTGGGAGAATTATTGACTTGATAAATGGGAACAGCCTTAAGCTGAGTGAGGTTCAGTATTTGGTGCTCGATGAAGCGGATCAGATGCTTGCTGTTGGGTTTGAGGAGGATGTGGAAGTGATATTGGAGAATCTCCCGTCTCAGAGGCAGAGCATGCTTTTCTCTGCAACCATGCCTGGTTGGGTGAAGAAGTTGGCGAGAAAATATTTGGACAACCCACTCACAATTGATTTGGTAAATTTTTGTTACTTTTGGCTTCTCCTCTCTAATTATATAAAGTAGTAAACTGATAACTTGCTTGTTTATGTAGTGCAGTGTAAATACACAGTACATATGATTGTGTCAGCAATATTATATCTACATATATATATATATATATATATTATAAAGATTGAAGAACATTACATATGCATGTGTTTTTGGCCCATATATCTGCATTTGTTGTTTGTGTAGTTCTATGCAAGCTGGTTTGAAATTATTTATAGAAGACATTACCTAATGCTGTTCTAGAGTTGACTTTTGATCTTTTCTAGAATGTGGTTTTGAAGCTCATATAACTAAATGTGACAAAATAGGTGGTTGACAGAATCATCCCAGGTGAAAAAAAAAAATGCATTGTATGCAAACATATACACCTCTGTTCTGAATAATTTGAAGTTAGCAGTGATGCGGTTAAATTTCTTCTCATCCTTTGCTATGTTTGGAGTTTGGACACATCCTATGCTATGTTTAGTTCTTTCAAAGGATTTGGAGAGAAAAGAGAGGAATCATTTGTGTATGTGGACTACATCATAATCTAGATGCATCTGCTCTTTTGTCTTCTAATTCTTTCTATTTAGCATTACTTTTTGTAAACCCTAAACCCTAAAATTAGCCTTAAAATTACTTTTTGATTTCCTGACCTTATCATCAAATAATTTAGGCATAATTGTGCATACTAATGTTTGAGTTGCAGTAGAATGAGATTGAATTTTGATTATGATGCATTTTAATTTGAAAATCATATATCATGATTATAACGCTTTCTCTTTTTCTTCTAAAAAGGTTGGTGATGAAGAAGAAAAACTTGCTGAAGGGATAAAACTTTATGCTATAGCAGCCACTGCCACATCAAAGCGAACAATTCTTTCTGATCTTGTAACTGTAAGTTGTCAGTTGTTAATTTTTTTCTATCTTTAGCTTGATGTTCTTAATCTCTTTGGTTTGCATTCTGAGGATTCTGTTTAGTCATTATATTGAGTAATATTACTAGTTACTAGTTTAGGTAACAGAAAGTCATATCCAATAAGATAAAATGTTATTGTTGAGTACAATATTGTATCTAAACAAATGATCTAATATATTTATTTTTGTTAACTTTAATTAAAAAATCCATCATTTACATTATTGTTTTGAAAATTATCAAATGCATTACTTCTAGTTCTCTAACTTCTGGATTTTATGCACTCAACACAAACTTATTGCAATATATTCTCTTATAACTCATCCAGCTGTTACAAATTTAAAATATACTACCTTTGTCCCTGAATGTAAGACTCTTTTTTCAAATTTGTTTGTTCCTTTTTATAAGACTGTTTTTTCAAATTTGTTTGTTCCTTTTTATAAGACTCTTTTTTCAAATTTGTTTGTTCTTTTATATAAGACTCTTTTCAAGTTGTCTCTTGCATTAATTATTTTTTGACTTAAATACCCTTAATTACTATACAATAAATGTTATTTTAATGAGATAAACTTGTTTTCTCTCTTATGATAATTGGAGAAGATAGGTAGCACACATTAATTAATTAGGTAAAAGTAATTCAGAAGAAAAAGTGAAATAATGAGTCCCAATAAGTTTAAGGGTAATTTTGGAAAACTAATTCAATTTTTTAACCAATTTAATGTTATTAACTAAATTAACCAACTTTCTTGACTAGTTTTCTATTTCTGATATTTTACAATCTACTATTCTCTGTCATGGTGTCATTGTTCCATTTGCTTTAAGATACTCATTAAGAAATGTTTTTTAGGGGTCAATAATTTTACTTACTGTTCCTTTGTCTTTTAGGTTTATGCAAAGGGTGGGAAGACTATAGTTTTTACTCAGACAAAAAGAGATGCTGATGAAGTATCATTGGCATTAACAAATAGTATAATGTCTGAAGCACTGCATGGTGATATATCTCAGCATCAGAGGGAGAGAACATTGAATGGTTTCCGGCAAGGAAAATTCACAGTGCTTGTTGCCACTGATGTTGCAGCTCGTGGACTTGATATTCCCAATGTTGATTTGGTAAGTCAAAAGGATGCTGCAGTCAATGTATAACAATCTGATATCCGGTGTTGTTTCTGTATGAATCTGCTTGAATTCCAGCTTTATTATTTGTTAGTTTAGATTTAATGCCAACTGAAGCTGTGAAGTAATAAAATGAAACCCTTGAGTAATTTTAAGCTGGTGATTGGATTTTTTAATTGTGGATTCAGGATCAAGGTATCATTTTCCTGGAATTTAGGGCTTAGTAATTTGGGTTTTGGGATGTCTTATCCTAGATTAAGGTTTCCTATTTTGTTAAGGAGATGATTTCTGCTACATTTGACTTTTTCTTCAATTTTCACTGTACACTGTCTCATCTGACTCAGGAGTTAGAATTTTATATTTGATATAATGTGTAAACTGTGGACATAAATGTGTTTATTTTAATTTCATTCTTTAATTATTTCTTCACAATCTCAAATCTTTATAGAGAAGTTTAAAATCTATATTTGGATTGGAAGGTTCTTTTTAATGGCTTGGCCTTTCCTGTTTCATTCAGATTATCCATTATGAGCTTCCCAATGATCCTGAGACTTTCGTACATCGCTCTGGTCGTACTGGACGTGCAGGAAAACAAGGTACTGCCATTCTATTGTACACCAGCAGCCAGAGGAGAACAGTTAGATCCCTTGAACGTGATGTGGGCTGCAAATTCGAATTTGTTAGTGCACCAGCTATTGAAGAGGTTTTGGGGTCATCTGCTGAGCAGGTTGTTGCCACACTTAATGGAGTTCATCCTGAGTCTGTTCAGTTTTTCACCCCAACTGCACAGAAACTGATCGAAGAACAAGGAACAAGTGCCCTTGCAGCTGCACTTGCACAACTCAGTGGATTCTCCCGACCTCCATCATCTCGGTCTCTTATCACTCATGAACAGGTATTGTGAATCTTGTATTTTCAATTGAGTTATGTAGTCTAACAATTTTCAAGATGTTGCCTTTGTTTTAAATAAACAATAAGCAATACTTGCTTTTGAACAGGGTTTTTTATTTTAGCAAATTGCTCAGAATGACTTTCCAAATGATAATGTTATTAATCCATGACCCAAACCATTGTGATCTATATATATCTTTAAGCATTTAAACTAGGGTTAGGGTGGGTCCCTAGTTCATGCATGTTATAAAGCATGGCCTGCAGATATTTCTGATGTCTTGTTAATTATTATGTGTTTTCAGTTATTATCTACTAATTTTTAGTGTGAACAAGTGCATGATGCATGATTTTTCAGTTGATCTTTTAAAAGTATGCTTTTTTTCAATCCTTGTGTCATCTCATTAAACTGCTTTGTATTTCAGGGATGGATTACATTGCAACTAACTCGAGATTCAGATAGTAGAAGATATTTTTCAGCAAGATCAGTCACTGGGTTTCTTTCTGATGTTTATTCCGCAGCTGCTGATGAAGTTGGAAAAATCCATTTAATTGCTGATGAAATGGTTTGTGCCTGAGTTATTTTCTCCATTTAATTTTTGTACTTGTCTTGCTTGGAACTTATCTTATTGGGAACTCACCCACACAGTTCAAACCGTTTGACATTGCCAATACTTAACATCAGGTTCAAGGAGCCGTTTTTGATCTTCCTGAGGAGATTGCTAAAGAATTACTTAATAGGGACATACCACCTGGAAACACAATTTCCAAGATAACCAAGGTATATTTCAATATTTGGCTAATACTTTGTGTTGTAATTCTTTGTTGACTCTGCCTGTTTTCTTCCCCATACTTTGGCACCAATTTATTGCATTACTGATTATATAAACGCATTGCATATGCTACTTTGTATTGGCAGCTACCTCCTTTGCAAGATGATGGACCTCCAAGTGATTTCTATGGGAGGTTCTCTGACAGAGATCGAAGTAACCGAAGAGGTTCTTCTAGGGGAGGTTTTAGTTCTAGGGGAGGTTCTTCTTCTAGGGACCGGAGAGGTTTTAAATCCTCACGGGGATGGGATGGGGAACACTCTGATGATGATGACTTTGGTGACCGATCTCGAAGAGGTGGTAGAAATTTTAAAAGTGGCAACAACTGGTCTCGAGCAGCAGGTAAAAGCAGTGGGGATGATTGGCTAATCGGAGGTAGACGATCAAGCAGGCCTTCGTCATCAGACAGGTATGGTTTGGTGTTTTTAACATATTCATACAATGTCACTTTAAATTTTGTTTGGTATTTTTCTTCTTATGTGAATTATAATAAGACCCATTTGTGTGATATTAAGTATGTGTAACTGATATGACATGAATGTGCATTGTAGATTTGGAGGGGCCTGTTTTAATTGCGGGGAATCAGGGCATCGTGCATCAGATTGTCCGAACACTTCAAACAGGCGAAGCTTTTTGTAAGTTCCCACATATTTATTTTTGGGAACCACTTTGTCCAAGACGTGAGCTGCTGCTGCCACTGTTGTCGGCCTAATGGGTTCCGGAAAATTGGAAGACGCTTCCCGAAAGAGTTACAGAGTCAATATTATTTTGCATCTCATGTGTTGACCTCTGTTTTTGGTCCCGGGTCTCAATGAAATTTAGTTTTTGTTTTGGACAGCGGTATTGGATAAGAATAGTGTTGACAGTATGGTTATGTATCTTATTTTTGGGGTGAGTTGGGGAATTGTATGGTCCTGTATTCTACTTAACCATATTTAACATCTTTTTGAACCTTCCTGGTTTAGGAACGGACAGGAAAAATGAATGAAAGATGAAATCCCAAAGGTTTATGCAGAAGGTGCATTAATATTTACTTTTTTTTTCGTCATATTTATGTATTATAAACATCACAAAAATTATATAAAAATTAAATCTTTATCTTTTCACGATGCATTTGGTATTTTTAACCTTTTAAAATTAATATTGACATCTCTTCTATTCCATGATACCTTACCGTAAATTGATTTTGAGAATTAAAAAATGAAACAAAAAAACAAATTAAATCTGCAAACTAAATTAAAATAGTGCAAGAACAAAAATCTACGATCAAAATATTACATGGTATTTATATTTTATTTAGTTGATGCATTTCTTTATATTATAAATTCACATTTAACACACACGAGCACACAGTACAAAAACCACTCAAAATTGTCTTGGATTTATATACCAATAGAATTACATTACTTAAAGGACATTATATAAGGATGAACTCCATTATCGTCCTTGTGAGATTCTAACACATCATCTTAAATAATTAATCGACACTTACATTATATATTTGTTCAAAATTAAACATCAATATCATTTAATTTAAATGAATAACTTTATTATAGAAAAAATAACAAAACAAATATCCATTCACATAATAAACTGTTCTAATTGGGTTGTCAAGATTAATATATCAAATAATTGAAGGTGCAAACTTCTCATTTTAAAAATAAAAAGAATTATGATGTAAGCATCATTTATCATTTTATTTCTCATTAATTTTTTTTATAATCGACACTTCAAATATTCACATATTTATAGTTAATATTTTTTTTTCTTATGATATAAAAAAATATTTTAACAAGAAAAACTAATATTAAAAAATGTAATTTTTAATAGAAACCACAAATATCCTTCATGTGACAATTTACAAAATTTAATTAAAATTTTTTCGTTATTATTTCTCTTATTAAAATTAGATGCACACACATTCATAAGTATGTAAATTAAGGTATATATAAATGTAAATATATTTATAAAGATAATATTTTAAAATAAATTAATTAAGATGCATTAATAGTATAAAATAATTTCATTATCATCCAGTCTATTATTATCATGTAAATAAGTTTGATAATTTTTATAATAATTAGTTTAAAATTTATATTTGAAACAATTTTTAATTATTTTGATAATATTAAAATCTTTATACTGGTAGTACGTAAAAAATATTTTTTAAATATTCATTTATACAAATTAAAATGATATAACATTTATGTGATTATAAAATTATTTGAATATATATACATAACTATTTGTATATATTTGTAAATATTTATATATATATGCTTATATATTTTTTCATACAAATAAAAAATTATTAAAAACATAAAACTTACAATAAAAATAAAAAATATAATAAGATGTAATTTTCAAAAGGCTTAAATATGATTTTTGGCCTTAATTTAAAAAAATAGTTGTGATCATTTGAAGATTATTTTTTTATTTTAATTTTTAATATCAGATAATATTTTAATTTTAATTTCTATTATATTTTAAATGATGACAAAACAATAATTTTAATATTTCAGTGATTTGTTATATTATTTTAATAAAAAAAAATATAATTTTTTTATCAAACTATATTTTTAAATATTTTAATAATTTAATATTATTAATTGTTTTGATAAAAGTATAATTTATTAAAAGAATCTATCAAATTTTATAATATTATAATAAATTATTAGACTACTAAAATTTATATTATAACATCAATTTGGATTATTATTTTGTACA
>JAMLFT010009789.1:0-12363 GCA_026544285.1 Pachyrhizus erosus
AAATATAATTAAAAAATTCCACTAAAAATAATTGGCCAGTATTTTTTAATAGAGACTAATCAATTATTTATAAAATTAATAAATATTTTGTATTTATTTTACTAAAAATTTATAGGTATAAAAAGTAGAAAAGACATTAACAAATAGAGAGAAATGTATTTTTTTTATTTGACTTCAGTCATTTTAAAATAATCACAGTTATAAAAATTAGATTAAATTTATCGATTAAATTAATTTGATAAAATATTATTTTGATTACCGATTCGAATACTAAAAAAATTGAACAATTTTAAAATAAAAAAAGAACAAGTCAACTGGTCCAAAACTTATAAAAAACTAGTGCAAAAAATAATTTAAACTTTAATTTTTAAATATAATATAAAATATTTAAAATAAATAAAAATACATATTTAATAAAAAAATTAAATAAATATAAATTATTTTATCAATTATTAATATTTTTTTATCACAAAACATATAATTGATTCATTTATATTAGGTTATAATTTTGTAGATCTTGATTCTTTTATGATCTTATACTATATTAATTTGCCATTTTCTTTTTTATCTTGTTATATTATTAACGAATGTAAAAAAGTTATAAATTAATATTTTATTTTAAGTTTTAATGTTATAAAATTATGTAATATTATATTTATTTAATATATTTTATAAATTATTTAATTATTATATTATTAATATCAATTCATTCACGATTGAAAATATTGAAAACAATTGACCTCCATCTCACTGCGAATTACTGGAACCACTTTCTTTTCTATTTGAAAAAAAAAAAAAAAAAAAAACTAGTTCGAAGATCATATTGATGAAGGGGCCATAGGGCTTGGATTAATTGTGCATAATATCATGATCATCATCCATATTTTGAAGTCAACTAAAAGTCTTGTTCATTTTATCATAAATGTGGAGTGAGAGATAAATTATATAGTAGTAGTATTCTCTTTTTAATCTGTCCGTGTGTGGGTCAATTTGAATTATATTCCATTATGAAAAGTTGGATCAACGTGGAGATACAATTATCAATTATTCTGTGTCACATGTCTTATCAGAGTTTGGTTTAATGAGAATGCTCAGTTTGACAGCCACAGAGAACCTTCAGAGTCATGACATTTGATAATTTATTAGTTAATTAGAGAATTATTTATCAATCGCTTGTGATAAATTTCATTGTCTATATCGATTACACTTTTTGACAAGATGATGGGTTCAAAATGGTGTTCAATTGCTGGTGATTGGTGATTTAAAATGGTACAGGATACAGCAATAATATAAAATTAAAGCAACATATGACATATGTTACTGATGCATGATATTGTCCCCACCCCTTATGAGTTTTGATTAAGGGTAAACACCTTCTCTTTCTGTCTTGTATGTCTGTTGTCTGTGGTGGTTTCTTTGTTTCCATTCTTAGTAGATCATCATGCTTTATGGTGGTTAGGCGTGAGCCTGCTTGTATGGTGATATATATCAAGAAATATATTTTGTGTATAAATTGTAATAATTTATACACATTAAGCAAGTCAAAATTGACTCATGTACGTTGCATACACTCCAAAAGTTGTGTTTTTTTTTTTTTTTTCGGTTTCAGTTCGATCGTAGAACATATATGTAATATATTAAGAATCTTGCATGAAATCGATATTTTTTTTCTTACAAAAGGTGCAGAAAGACACACTCGGATAGATATGGATGGAACCATGGACGCGGAAGATTCAACGGATAAGCGATATTACTATCTACCGTTGCCCTGTCCACCAGAGTTCCTACATTGCTAGCTACACAGGCCAAGATTCCCTATAATTGAAAATCAATTGTGCAGTCATATTCTAATGGTTTGTATAATTTTTATCTTATATGTTTATTAAGTTTTTAATTATAAGTTATAAAACTAAATGTGCAGATTTTGTATCATAAAATGTGTGGATCAATCGGTATAAATGATTTTAAGTTTTGGCTCATATAATGATTCTGTTCACTTAAGTAAAATATTTTATAAAGGATATTTATGATGTCTAAAAAAAAGTTTGCATATTTTGTGAAGTCGAAAAAAGCAACTGCATGAAATAAAAACAATTGTTACATACCCTCATGTAAATGGATTAGATGGAAGACAGAGAAAAAAAGAATAGAGTTTAGGAGTTTTAAGTTTTAATTTTAATAAATAAATAAATATATAAAATAGAGATAAAAATAAAAGTAATAATAAAACAGTTGTATAAAATTGGGAGTTGACGTTGTTATGGCAAGTCTCAAGATTTTATGTTTTACAACTCTAAACCCCCATGAATTCTTGATGAAAGCAACAAGAAGAAACCCTAAACCCTGTTTAACAACCATGTGACTAATCAGCATTGCTTCCTATTTGGGGAAGAATTTCAGAAGAATTCGGATACTCCTCATCGTTCTGCAAATTCTACCAGGATCTCGAAGGTAGACTTCCCCAAGTTTGATGGTTCGAAGATCAAGGAATGGTTGTACAAGTGTAAGCAAATTTTCTCCCTCGATAACACTCCCCCTGAAGCCAATCGGCTTCAGTCTATTTAGAGGGCATTGCTTTACAATGGCATCTTAATTATATGCGCTCAAAATTCAACATGTACCCCAGTTGGCCCCAATACATAACTGATATTACTATGAGGTTCGGTGAAGCTTATGATGATCCTCTGTCTAATTTGATTCTAGTGAAATAACAAGGCAAGATACAAGATTACATTGAAGCCTTTGAATTGGCTCTCACTCAAGTGACCCTTCCGCCTGAACACTCATTGAGTACATTCTTGGCTGGTTTAGAGCATCACACTCAGATGCATGTGAGGATGTTCAACCCCAATTCAATAGCTCATGCTGCTCATTTAGCAAAGCTACACGAGTGTCTTCTCAAACTACTGCGATTGGCGTTAAGTATAATAACCGATCCAATTATTCCTTCTTCAAACCAAGTTATGGTAACACTTCCAATTCCCAAAACCAGGCCACTACACCTATCCTTATTAAGTCTCCTAGCTCTTACAGTGCAGCTGAGATGACAGACAGAAGAGTCAAAGGTATATGCATGTTTTGTGATGAACCATTTACTCTTGGGCATCACCTTAAACATAAGAAATCTCAACTTTTATTGATGGAATTGGACGATGATGATGATTCAGTGGATGAGGAACTAGAGGTACTAGAAGAGAATGGGGTGGTGTCCGTTCACTCCTCTCATGGGGATAGACCTCTGTTCCGGGGCATCTACTTATCAAACCATGAGGATTACTGGATTCTATAACAGGAAGATGCTGCAAATCTTGATTAACAATGACATCACACATAATTTCCTTTATTTGGAAGTAGCCAAGAAGTTGGGTTGCAAATTGGATGCCATCACTCCACTCCCTGTCACAGTGGCTGATGGAACTATGATGGATGCTCCTTGTACATGCAGAGGGTTCTCTTGGCGGATTCAGCAATTCACTTTCACTTCTGATGTTATGGTATTACCTTTGGGTTGTTATGATATGGTTTTAGGAGTGCAGTGACTTACTACACTGGGTCCTATCATATGGGATTTCACTAAGCCGCAGATGGAATTTTCTGTTGATAAAACAAGGTTTGTGTTACGGGTGCCAAATCTTCTGGTATAAAACTAATTAACAAGAAGACCTTCACTCAGACAGTGCACCAAGGTGCCCAATTGTGTTTCTTATACATGCACAAATCCAACAATCACTTTGACACTCCTACTTTTAGTCTTCGTTCTCCTGAAGTTTCTGTTCCCAAGATTCCAGTTGAGATTGAGAACCTCATCAGTGATTTCCATGACATATTCGAAGAGCCTAAGCACTTAACACCTTATCAACCTGGATTTGATCACAGAATTCCTTTAAAGGAAGGAACCATCTCTTTTAATCTAAGACCCTATCGATTCTCCATTATCCAGAAGGATATAGTGGATAAGCTAGATGATATGCTTGCTCAAGGGATCATCCAACATGGCAACAGCCCTTATGCTTCTCCAGCTTTATTGGTGAGAAAAAAAGACGGTTCTTGGAGGCTTTGTGTAGATTTTAGAAGGCTAAACTGTGTCTCTAACTTGGACTTGATGGATGAATTAGGAGGCTCTACTGTGTCTCTAAGTTGGACTTGTGTTCGGGCTATCATCAAGTGAGGATGGTAGCTGGGAAGAACATAAAACAACTTTTAAGACTCATGCTGCGCACTTCGAATACTTAGTTATGCCTTTTGGGCTAACTAATGCTCTTGCCACATTTCAAGCACTGATGAACCACACCTTCTGCCTTCTTCTCAGGAAGTTATCATTTTCCTTGATGACATCCTTATATATAGCCCCACTGTTAAGGATCATGTACTACATTTACAAGCAGTGTTCCAGGTTCCTAGGGATCACAAACTGTACCTAAAAAGGGAGAAAGGCAGCTTTGCCACCTCTACGGTTGCGTACCTGGGGCACTTGATTTCTAGTGCAGGAATTTCTATTGTTCCTTCTAAAATTCAGGCAGTGGTAGATTGGCCACAACCATCTAACATCAAGCAACTTCGTGGTTTTTTGGTTTGGTTGGCTATTACAGGCGATTTGTGAAGGACTTTGGTAAAATTGCAAAACCTTTGAATGATATGCTAAAAAAGGATTGCTTTATGTGGTTAGAAACTTCAATTACTGCATTCCATGCATTGAAACATGCCCTCATTTCAGCACCAGTTTTGGCTCTCCCAAATTTTTCTAAGAACTTTATTGTGGAGACAGATGCATCGGGATTTGGTATTGGTGCAGTTCTAATGAAAGACAAGCACCCTATTGCTTACATTAGCAAATCCTTGGGCTCTAAGCACCAAGCTATGTCAATATATGATAGGGAGCTTCTAGCCATAGTATATGCTATTCAAAAGTTGGGAGCTTACTTATCACACAACCATTTTATCATTTAACTGACCAAAAAAGCATTAAATTATTGTTGCAGCAGTGGCTGAATACTCCATTCCAGTAAGTTTGGATGTCCAAATTCATGGGGTTTGATTTCAAGACCCAATACAAGAAGGGTGTGGCAAACTTGGCTGCAGATGCTCTATCAAGAAAACCAGGTGCTGAACTCTTAACAATGATACTCGATAATGCTCAAGATGGGCTATTGGAACAAATAAAACTCAGCTGGTCTACTAATAACAGTATTCAATTACTTATTAAGGAGCTTATGCAGAACCCTAACTAGCATCCAAAATACTCTTGCCATAGAGGTGAACTTAGACGCAAGGGCAAATTAGTTATTGGTGACAATTCTGGCCTCAAACTTTTAATATTGAAATGGCTACATGACTCATCTGCTGGGGGACATTCTGGCCGAGATGTCACAGCTGCTAGAGTGAAATCTCTATTTTTCTGGAAAGGTATGCTCAAAGATATCCAGCAGTATGTCAGAAATTGTGATATTTGTCAAAGGTGCAAACCTGATTTGGCTGCTTCCCCTGGCTTCCTCCAGCCTCTTCCCATTCCTAATCGTGTCTGGGATGAGATTAGCCTGGATTTCATTGAAGGCTTCCCACCCTCTCAAGGCAAACAAGTGTTTTTTGTGTTGGTGGATAGACTCAGTTGTCATTCACCCTTTACCTTCACACTTTCATGATGAGTATCTTCTGAATTCATTTTATAATAAACTATAGTCTTGATATCACAATCATCAAGCCTAGTGCAGACAATATGCAAATCACTACGGGACATAGAAAGAAATGAGAATAGGAGCTGGAAGATTTTTGTGACTGTACCATAAAAAATGTTGGATATTCATCACTTCATTGGGGTCCTATCACCTTTTAATGTTGGTCAGTTGTTCCGCTTTCAGCATAAACAACATGTTTTGGTTAAATGCAAATTGCTTGACTAATAGCAATCAAACTTGATAATTCCATGGTTCTGAGCACAGCAGTTATAGCTTTACAGCATAAAAAATTAGTAAATGAAACTGATAGATACCCGTTAGATAGTTATGTTAGTAATTAGTTAGTTGGGTTAGTTGGTTAAACGAATAAGGTGTTGGGTAGCAAAGTAACAAAATAATATTTCACGGTTAAAATAAGAGACAAGAAAATAGAAATTGACAGATAATATTTTAACTCAACAAATAAGAAAAAAATCTTAGGCAAAACTCAAAATATTTTCACTGAGTAAAAAAGAAATCACAATCTTTTTCTGAATATAAGAAAAAAAATAATTACATTCTCTCTTATAATAGGAGAATAATCAAAGAATTCTCTTGGATGGAATGCACAAAGCTTGTAGAAATGGCTGCTATTTATAGGAGTAAAACTCCCACTCCATCCAATAATCAACTACACAAGTGAAGAAAAAATTACTTCACTATAAATGCGTTGAAAATTACTTTTGACTTCCTAAGCCACAAAAGTGACTTTACTTCCATGGTTTCACATAAGGCATGTTTATCAGAATTTTGAGAGAAGCAAATCACACCTAATAAATGAGGTCAAACATCATACAATTCAAAGAATAGGAGAGGATTTCCATAAAGTTTTACCATTAAATTAAAGATTGATAAAAGATACAAAAAAGAGAATTTAAGCTCTATTTACAGAACTTATTAGAGAGTCTAACAATGTAACTAACTAACTAAATAATTTTTAACTAATATCCTGTAACAATGTTGCCTATAAATAAAAAAGGAGGCTAAGAGAGAGGACATCTTGTCAATTGTGAGAGGTAATTAGCGGCATTGAGACTTGAATCGAAGTTTTGCAGTGTATCTGTTTTTCTTGCTGTTTTTTATACCAGTTCTAAGAGAAACAAATAGTTTTTCATTGCTTCAAGTGTCCTTCAAGTCATTTTCAAAGCTAAGGGTAAAACAATTGAAGCTTATGTTTTAAACTCATCAACTAATTTATAAAACAAAACAAAAAACTACATATATTGACAAAAAATCTCAACATATAATTTTTTTTAAAATAAAAAAAAATCTCTTAAAATTTATTTTAAGTCTCACTTATCAATAGACCAATCCAAGTCATCTTTTACTGAAACCAGCTCAATTTCCCCCCTTATCCAATTAGCTTATCAAAGCAGGACCTTTTCAATAGGTCCTGCAAGTTTAGAATCATTAGATGTTAATAATCAAAGGAAAACATATCACGCTTATATACTCAACCTCAGCAGCAAACCAAATGCAGAGATCACTTTGTTTGGTATACAGTTAGGGAGTAAAGTATTTAAATCTCCTATTGCTAAATATTTTCTCAAGCTCTCAACAATCCTTTCCTCATTACTATATGCCATACAATCAAAAAGCCAAACAATAAGGTGTTTTATCAAAACAATATAATTAACTAAGAAAGCACATGACAATTATTAAACTACTTTACATAAAAAAAAAACACAAAGTGAATGTTGTGTTTTCTGTGTATGTAACAAAAAGCGGTGTTTCTTCACGTACTCTAAACTATACACGAACAAAATTTAGAGCATAAAAAAAGCCAATACAAAAATAGTTATGCTGGTCTAAAAATTACCTGAATAGTAAGAATGAAATAGTAATAAAAAAACAAGGTTAAGATCACAGATCAGTAAGTTCACCCATTGTAGTTAACTTTAAAGGTTAAATTAGCCTCAATTCATTCTTAATTTCAATATGGTATTTCACAATCTATATCAGTTTGAATAATGGCCAACTTGGTGATGTTAGTCTTGGGTGGTAAGGAGACGATAATCCTCCCACTTAAGCTAGTTTTGGCATTGAGTTCATTCTCAACTATCATATTGATAATACTGAAACAAATATCCGGAAGAAAAAAATAACATAAAAAAATAAAAGACAATGCATGGAATGTTGAGTGATGTTTTGTCTCATATCAATTGTATAACAAAATTTGACGTATTGGTTAAAATCTGACTTGTGTGTGGAGTCAAGTAAAACTTGGAGAAGCAACTTGTTCGTGTAGACTCTTTTAAAACTCAGGCTTAAGGTGAATGTACCATGCCTTAAAGTGACTCAACAGACTCAACAGACTCAAATGACTGAACGAGCATCATACAATAGGTTTGAGGGCAGTTTGTTTGGACTTTGGAGGGAATGTGCATTGACTTGATTCGGTTTTAAGAGAATGTGGACACAGAATGTATGGGCTTTATGGTGATTAGTTGATATAACGGGCTTCGTAACTGGACCAAATTGATTGTTTTAAAACATTAATAAACGGATTGTTGGACCACATTTGAAGCATTGATGAGCCTAGAGACATCGGCCCAAACCCAAAAAAATTTGCTTAAAGGGTTGTGTTCACCGACCAATTGACGTTGAGAAGCGTGCCCACGTGGCTTATGCTGTGGGTAAAGAACCTTTGTTATTTATTATTATTAAATTAAAGAAAAATAATCTGAAAATTAACTGAGATGATGACGTTCTTTAAGAATCTGATGCTCTCTCACATGCTCTCTCGCATTCGCACCTATTACAAATTAAATCAGAATCTATAACCACTATAAGAAGAAACTGCCCATTCCTTCCATGTACCAACATTGTACACTTTTCGTAACTCTCGAGCGTTTTTCGACTTCACTTTCTCTAAGGATCTTCCAATCCTAATTTTCCTTTTCGGTACGGTTTTCTTTTAAATCATTGAAACCAAACATAGATATGGGCAAGAAGTTTTGGTGGACGGACTTCGTTGCCCTACTTCACTCCCTTGCTGGGTATGTAACAATTTCTCATTAATGTTTTCATCATTTCATTCATTAATTAATCTCTTGAATTACCTTATAAAGTTTGGGGGACGGTAATATCTTAATTACTAATTAATTCCTATAAATTCCATTTTTTGCAGTCCAATGGTGGCGTTATTGTATCCCTTGTGAGTATCGGATGCTACACACACATGACATGGCACATTTTAGCAGCATATAATATAATTTCTCCTTTGTATTATCATAGGTGCAGTAATTTAAGAACTTATTAAATTAATTTCTCCTTTATAGGTATGCATCAGTGGTAGCAATGGAGAACCCATCTAGATTGGATGACAAGCAGTGGCTCGCTTATTGGATCATTTATTCCTTTCTCACTCTCGTGGAAATTGTTCTCCAATCTCTCTTGAAGTGGTGGGTTTGACATTAATTAATTTTAACCAATGAACGATAAAAAAAAAATTTGTCTTCATTCTGAAATAAAATGATAGAGGATTAAGTATTATATAATGGAGTGAAAAATGAAATTAATTTGCAGGATTCCAATTTGGTACGATGTGAAGCTATGTCTGGTGTTATGGCTAATGTTGCCGCAGTTCAAAGGTGCTGCTTTCTTGTATGAAAGGTTCGTGAGACCACACGTTCGGGCGTACATAACTGAGAGAGTGAGTTAATTAATTTAGAGAAATTCATATAATTTCTTTTAATCAAAATTGAAATGAATTGCTAAGACGGGGTTTAGAGTTGTCGATTTCTGATGCTATTTGTGGTTCTGCTATGATGGTGAGGGAACAGCAGGGTGATGCATGAGACAAATTGAATTGAAAAGACAGTGGGCAGTGGATCATTTTAACCAATTAAGACTGGACATTGATCTTGAATTTTGGGATCAATTTCACTTTTTATTTTAATTTTGGTAGATTGGGTTTATTTTAATCTTTAATGTATTGTGTGTGGCTTTTGTCAAAATTAAATAAAAGGTCATTTGAAAAATAGAGGACTATTTGTCTATTTGAATACAAGGCATGTCCAACCATGACACCTTTCATAAGGAACTGGAGATCTTTCTCATTAGGAACTAGTGTCTATTAATAATAAAGGGGTATTCCACTTTGTCTCCATTTCTTTAAGACTTTTTTTTATTTTTTTAATTGCTGTTGCAAATTACTTTATCATTCTATTTCAACTTTTCATGTCAATTACATTGATAAAAATATTGTACCAATTATATTATATTATATATGTAACAAATCCGATTCATTGGATAAAAAATGAAACAAACATAACAATTACAATGTTTATTTCTATATTAGTATCCTACGAGAGAAAAATAATATTAAAAATGAAGATTCATCTATTATTAACTTAAATTAAAATATTCTATATTAGGAAGTTTAATTTAATTAATTGAAGAGAGTATATGAGTTGGTGTATGTATTTCGATTCTGACGGGAAAAATATATATTATAAACTTAAATTACTTCATTTTAATGTCACTTTCTCGTTTTATAATTTTCCAATTTTAAAGGAATTAAATGCCTCAAATAAATGAACTTATTCATATGTCATAATATAAATTGGTGATCATCAGATCTTTTTTTTATTTGACTATAATATTCAATGCTCCTTTCATTTAGTGTAAGACCCAAGTAAACTATAATTGTAATCTCATAATCATTTTAATGGTTTGTATCTTCTACATGCATGTTGGTTACTGGAGGAATTCTTACAATTATGTGTATAGAAAAAAAAATATTTATTATGAAAATTCAATTTTTTAAATAAATTTTAGTATCTTAAAAATTAATCCTTAATTTATGAATGAAGGATATGAGAGAGAAAAAATAGTGGTTTATATCTTTCACAAACTATTTTAACATTTTTTTTTAAGATATGATCAATGATGATAATGTTTTTTTATCTCTTATATTATTATTTTTTAAATTTATTTAAATTTAAAAATACATACATAATACACGGAAAATTTATTAATTTTTATAACATGTTATATTGGGATACCACCAACTGAGGGCATTATATCATGGTGAATTATAATCTGAAATTACTTTAAGGAGGGAAAGGTTTAATGATCTTTTCTCAATGTTTTCTTATTCTCCAAAATAACTTCCCCCGCCCCTAATATTCTCTTACTCTTTGATCTTTTTAATCTCTCTTTTATTTCAACTTTCAAGTCTGTTTTTTTTTTTTAACTTTTTCCCAATTATTCTTTCCTCATTTTTCTCAACTTTTTGGTACCTATTTTTAAAACTATTAAACTCTTTTCTCTCTCTCTCTTACATATTCCAGTCTACCTTTTTGAGATAAACTCAAACGTCATATTTCCTTCAAATTTTACATATCCTAGTCCACTTACAAATGGTAAGTATAGATATAAATCCGATGTTTTGGCACACTTTTCTTTTTCTTTTCTTTTTTAAAAAAAATTCTCATTTTATTTCATTTAAAATAAGAGCTTGAATATAAGGTAGACTAAACTCAAAATATATGACAACTAGCAAAACATCTTGATGCTTTCATTAGCGAGTGACTGCATAATTGATTTACCTTCAAACAAAACTAACCTTATAATTTGAAAAACATATGAGATTATCTCTATATTTAGCTAAAATAATACCAGTTTAGTCTGAAAATTGGACTCTCCAATAATATCATCTACAATTTCTTATCACTTAATTTATTTGTTTTATTTTTTAAATTCATTTTTGAGTGTTTGCATAAAAAAAAACTAATGATAATATTCGTACATATAATCCATCTTACTCATTTTAATCAATCTCTCTATCAAATCATTAATTCTAATACCAATTATTAGAAATTAAAAAGAAATAAATATTAAGGAGATTTTTTTTTCACTAACAGAATCATGAACATGTGATATAAGTGAATTTAACATTACATTTAATTCTAAATAACATAAGATTTACAGATTTTTTTATTTATGTGTTACTTAACCTATTTATTCATACCTAATATGAGATTTCAAATTTACAAATATATTCTAATAATAAGATTTTTAATTTAGGTTTATTTAAAATATAAAAGATTATAAATAATTAAATACAAATTGTTTATTTTTTAAAACACGGATATTATGATTTAAGTATAAATAACAATGAATAATAATTTTTATTTTATTTATTGAAATTTATTTACTATGTGTTTTTTTTATGCAAGGACATAATCTCTTTGTGTCTAAATATCACTTTCTTTTTTATATTTCTACTCAATTCAATAAATTGAGATACTTTTTTTTCTATTTTTTAATCTAAAATGCTAAAAATTTAATTGTTTTATATTCAAATAACATTTTGGTTCATAAAAAATATAAAATTTTAATTTTAATCCTTTAAATTTTTTTGTTTTGATTTTAGTTCTTTAAAAAAATATTTTTTTATTTTTAGTCCTTATTTAAAAAAACACTATTAAAAAATATGTAACAATAATATTAATCATCCCTTATGATGTCCTCAAGAGTTTGATAAAATAGTCACATATAATTTTTTTGTTAAACTGTATTTTTAAATATCTCATTAATCAATTTAGCATCATTAATTATTTGGAATATACATGAATTTAAAAATATAATTTATTAAAAAAAATTTACATATAATTATCTTATCAAATTTCAAGAAAATATAATA
>JAMLFT010009790.1:0-12410 GCA_026544285.1 Pachyrhizus erosus
AAATTAATATAATGTGTAAGAATGTATATGTATCTATTTTTCATAACTTAAGAAAGTTAATATAATAGTAGATAAAAATAAATATTTTTATGCAATTTTATAAAAATTTTAAAATAATAAATGTAATTTATTTTTAAAAAAATAATTAATTAATTTTTTACCGACAATAACCATACATATTTATGCTAAAATTTAAACCCAAAACTTCATAGCTCTTAAAGTTAACTATGTTAACATTATTGCAATTAATTTTTATTACATATTAGACTAAAACATTACTTTTAATTTGTATGAATTTCCTTTTCTTTTATTTCGTAAACTAATAAACAATCACAAGGCACAGTTATGCAACAATTATTGACTTTGTGTAAGAAGAGCCACAAGCTGGAGAGACCCTCTTCCACATAATATCTTATCCAACGTGGTTCGTTATTAAAAAAAAAAAAAGAATAAAAAAGAAACTAAGAATTAGAAAATAATTTAAAAAAAGTAGAAATTGAGTGGCAAGGGCAGACTCATATTTTTCTGCAATAATACTCTTTCTTTAAAATTACACTCATTTTTTGAATTTTATTATTATTATTATTAAATTATTATTTTTTCCCCATATTCATGCTTTATGTGTCTTAAACTTTCTTAAAGCTGTGCACCACAACCTTCTTCAGCTTCAAGTCCAAGTACGCGGTTTGTGTAAGATCCAAAAGTCTATGTTCCTTTATTCAATACCAATTTTCCATCACAATCTGCTTCTTCAATTCCCCAATTTCAAGATTCTTATTCTGCTTTGAAATCCTAAGCTCCACCCTTTGTTCTATCTCTCTATTTATTCGTTTTCTTTAGCTGAGGTAGTGATTATCGCCGCAGCAGATCCTCCAAGATTAGTTTTCTCCGCTGATTCTTAGCTCAAAGCCTTGTAACAATTCACACCCCAACTTGATCTGCGACCTTGGCCTTTTCAGCTACATTTCGATACTTTCTCCATTTTTTTTCGTTTTTGGGGCTTCTTGTTCCCTATTTTTTATTCTAATACAGTGGTGCTCTAGTACGTATTCCGGTTTTTTTAATCGTAGTTATTGTGTTCGCCGATAAACTTTTCTGGGTTCTATTTCTTGTCGAGCACCGTTTAAGTTTGAATTGAAAGTTTTCTCTTTTACTTCCTTTTTATTTGCTTTATTTATTTGGGTTGCATTTTAAACACTCCTTTTGATCTGGGGCGTTCTGGTGCTGGTGGGGTTATCTCTTTTCTTTTTCTGGGATTTTTGAAATGGAAGTGGAAGTTTGGTTGATCTGTGTTTGAGTTGAGGTGAGGGGTTTGTTGGATGCACCTATTGGCTTAAATTATTTGAAGGGTTTTTATGCTTACTTGCCAAGATGCTTCCTGATCAGAGAAAAAAGGTAAAGTTACTTAACTGATATATATGTAGATTTTTATGTAGCGTAATTTGTGTTGTGTTGTTGATTTGTAATATTCGGCGAGAAGTTGGGCGGGTTTTAAGGGGAGGGTTTGCTCTTTGTGTCGTGAGTTCTGCATCTATAGGATATGGATTGAGTTTGTATTTTTCATGATTGAAAAAAAATTGTTTTTTTTTTTTAATACCATCTAGTGTGGGGCTCTAACTCTTCCCTGGTACTACTTTTTTCTCTCTTTTTAGTTTGTGGATATGAGAATCGTTTCTAGTTAAGAAGAAACAACGTGTCTAACAAATGTCTATATTTCTCTGCCATATGCCTAAGTGTGTAGTGTTGGTTTGAGAGAGAACCTGCAGAAAGATTTCCATCTTTTAAGATTTGGTTGTCTACTATTTTGGTTTCTATGGTATCTGCAGACTGTTGCAATGGATTATTTTAGTCCCCCACCTCTCCCCCGTTATGTTTCATTTCATTTTAATATTACAAAATTACTAATAACGGATTTTGTATTATTTTCATAATTCATCTTTTATCCCCCTTAAATTTAATTATACCAAGCAAATTCCACATCTGGGATTAAAACCTCCAGAAGATATGTTTTTTTCATTAGTTTTAGAGAGGATCGAGTCTAATAATGTACACTCCGTGGCTTTTGTAATATAAACCTTATCCTATATGTAACTGTAAATTAACTATCTTGATACCTATCTTTCAAAACTTTGGACTTACTTTTATCCTCTGCTGTTCATGGTTGGATGCAAACTTTAGACACTATTTCTAGTATAAAATTACGGAACATAATTCTGTTTCCCTTCATTAAAATATGGATGTTGTGAATCATTTAAACTGTATGTATAAGTTTGAATTTACTTAGTATCTTTGTTAAAATAGTTTGGTTTGTTGTGTTGATGCAGTCATCTGTAGATGTGGACTTCTTTACTGAGTATGGTGAAGGGAGCAGATACAGAATAGAGGAAGTAATTGGTAAGGGAAGCTATGGTGTTGTCTGCTCTGCATATGATACACGCACGGGGGAAAAGGTTGCAATAAAGAAAATCAATGACATATTTGAGCATGTTTCTGATGCCACTCGCATTCTTCGTGAGATTAAGCTTCTTAGACTTTTACGCCATCCAGATATTGTGGAGATCAAACATATTCTGCTACCTCCTTCTAGAAGGGAATTCAAAGATATATATGTTGTCTTTGAACTTATGGAATCTGATTTACATCAGGTCATCAAAGCTAATGATGATCTGACACCAGAGCATTACCAGTTTTTCCTGTATCAGCTTCTTCGAGGCTTGAAGTACATACACACAGGTTAGTTAGGGGGTCTTTCTTAGATTGCTTGCTGCAGCATATATATTTTTGTGGTTGTGTAAAACTAGTTGGTAAATTATATTGTTGTGGCTGATTTTAAACTTGATGGACTTGTAGCAAATGTTTTTCACCGTGATCTAAAGCCAAAGAACATTTTAGCAAATGCTGACTGCAAACTGAAGATTTGTGACTTTGGCCTTGCCAGAGTGGCTTTCAATGATACTCCCACTGCTATTTTCTGGACAGTATGAATCTTTTTCCCTGAAACTATCACCCTCAAGTGAACATTGCTCTCCTTCTCAGTTCATCACCTCTTAATTCTGCTTGTTTTCCTGCAGGATTATGTTGCCACAAGGTGGTATAGGGCTCCTGAGTTGTGCGGATCCTTTTTTTCCAAGGTGCAATATATGTTATGACTATTATTTAAGATCATTGGTCAATTTTATCCAATATTTACCCTTGCTTGATATGATTTAGTTAGTTAAAAAGTTTTTCATGATGTATGTGTCAAATAGAAATTTTAAATTTTAACTTTACTAAATAATATATGTACAACAACTTTTTCCCACTTAAGTAGGTTGTCTACATAGATCAAACGTAATGTTCTTTTGTGGGCTGTTTCTATAGACAAACAATTGACCTTTATATCCTTCTTAATAGTTTTCGTTATAGTTTTTTGAGTCTCCCGCTACCTCTAGTGATATCTAATAGGGCTACCTTTTATTTGCCTTACTCTCCTTACTAGGTCTTCTCCCAAACGTTCTCTCTATAATGCTCTCATTCCTAATCCTATCCTATCCAATATGCCCACACATCGAACACAACATTCTCATCTCGGCAACATTGAATTCATTTTCTTGTTGGCTTTTTACCTCCAACAGTTAATTCCATACAACATCACAAGTATTATAGTTGTGCAGTAGGATTTTCCTTAAGTTTGAGCTGTACCCTTTTGTCACAGATAACTGATAGGAATTTGGGTAATATGGGGTGGCTAAGTTCCACATCAAGTAGTATGGGATGCTTGGTGGAGTAATTATGTGCTTGGTTCTTCCCCCTTAACAGCTAGCTCTTAAGGGTGGGTTTCCCTAGTGCTTGGGTGGTTATCGAAACCACTTAAAACGCTCCCTCCATTTTACCCATCCATTATGGTTTATATCCATGCAGTGCACTCAAGAATATGAGTGTTGCTCCAAAATTCCAATTCATGTTGAATATAATTAATTTGAAAATAACTAGGAAGGTAGAAAATAATGCAGAATTCCATATCATTCCCCCACATCTGAGTTGCCATTTGCACGTGTAGTAAAAGTACTCATTTTGTCTTCTGGATATTGGGCTGTTTTCATCAAATTCAAATATGATTTAACTACTCTCAACCGGTGTTCTTTACTCATTCTCTCTGGTTTTCACAAGGTTACTTGTGTAGGAGAATAGTATTTTCATGAAAATTGTGTTAGGTTCTTATTTCATAGGATGCTTTAGACCTCAACAACCTAGTGCAGGGTCACTTTTTACGTTTAATTACATTATAGAGTTTATTCTGGTTAGTTGGAAAATTTAAATATACAAAAGGAATCGGTGCCTGTCATTGTTTGTTTCATATTTTAAAGTAATATGTTGATCATGTTTGTGAAATGAAGATGGATAATGTTTCTATGCTTCTGTGTATCTTAATGATTTATTATCTTATCCTGGACTTAGTAAATATATTTAGTCATAAAATTTTGTTTTTCAGTATACACCAGCTATAGACATATGGAGCATTGGCTGCATTTTTGCAGAACTTTTGACCGGAAAACCCCTTTTCCCTGGGAAGAATGTAGTCCATCAACTAGACCTTATGACTGATCTTCTTGGAACTCCATCTCCTGAAGCCATTAACAGGGTCTGCTGTTCAGTCAACCTTCCTTTTAGCAATTTTGTTTGTTCTATTTTGTTCATAATGTAACCTTGATCCTAATAGGTACGGAATGAGAAAGCTCGGAGATATTTGAGCAGCATGCGAAAAAAGAAGCCAGTTCCTTTCTCACAGAAGTTTCCTAATGCAGACCCCCTTGCTCTTCGTTTATTAGAAAGAATGTTGGCATTTGAGCCTAAGGATCGGCCTACTGCTGAAGAGGTTAGATCTTGATGTCCACCTATCTTTAGTTCACTTTCTCTGTTATATCTGGTTAACAGGTTATCGTGTGTATAATAATGTTAGGCTCTAGCGGATCCATATTTTAAAGGCTTGGCCAAGGTTGAGAGAGAACCATCAGCTCAGCCAGTTACTAAGATGGAATTTGAATTTGAGAGACGCCGGATAACAAAGGAAGATGTACGAGAGCTTATATACCAAGAGATTCTGGAGTACCATCCGAAGATGTTGAAGGAATTTCTAGAGGGAGCAGAGCCAACAGGTTTCATGTATCCAAGGTATTGTCTAAATTTCTACTCAAATTTTTGTTTTGCACCTCATTAGCACTTCATGAACAACATATTTGGGTGTTGCTTTCACCTGATATTGTTACTTAACCGTTCATAAATTTGGAAACTTACTGGTGTTACAATTTTCATTTTTACTTATTAAGGAGTCTATATTTAGAGTACCTTGTTTGGTTAGATGTAACTTCTGCAGTATTCAGAATGTAGAGTTATGGTTAAAATAATCAAATTAATTGAAAAAAGTTCAAAAGGAAATGCTATGACAAGCTCCAACAATCCATTGTTTTTTCTCTCTATGTTAAAAGCCATGGTTTTCAAATATCATATTAAGTGCATAGATAAGAAAATAACTATGATATATGGATACTTTACTGTTTGATGCGAGTTGTTAACTTTTTTTTGTTTGAAATAAATTACCTCATGTTTGTTGACATTGTCATGTAATTTTAACTACAAATTTATTATTTATGGGATTGTAAATTTGTGATTTTCATGCATATTTAATTAGATTGATGTATTTTAGCATTGCCTGGTTTTGTTACCCTAATATCTGTAGTGTGTAAGGTTTAACTTTTGGTTCCCCCCCTTCTTTCTTTTACTAAAATATATTTTAAATAGTGCTGTGGACCACTTCAAGAAGCAATTTGCATATCTTGAGGAGCATTACGGCAAAGGGGGAACTGTTGCTCCACCCGAGAGGCAACATGCATCATTACCCAGGTATCCTAATTTTCTGTTACCGTTTTTTGAAATTGTTGCTTTCTTCTTCTGCCATTGTTCTTTTATCTTGTCATATTC
Organism: Pachyrhizus erosus; assembly: GCA_026544285.1. NCBI lineage: Eukaryota > Viridiplantae > Streptophyta > Magnoliopsida > Fabales > Fabaceae > Pachyrhizus > Pachyrhizus erosus. Next base: position 5,959 of record JAMLFT010009790.1, read on the forward strand.
CAATATATAATACACCCCTTTATCTGCTTTGGAACTGCCAACTCCACTTATTTGTTGCTGTACATGCAGACCTTGTGTATTGTATTCAGACAACTCAATGCAGAATACATCCGAGGTTGCAGATGATCTATCCAAATGTTGCATCAAAGAAGTTGAGAAGCAACCCGTAGATAGGAGTAGTGCTATCCCTATGTCTCGGCTTCCTTTACAAGTACCCCAGAATATTCAAGGTGTGATGATCAATTTTAGTATACATTTTGCCCCTTCTCTGTCTCCCTTCTGTTCTTCCTGTCTATGGTACATACATGTCTGGCATTATCTGATAAGAGTGTTCGCCTTCCTGAAGCTTGTTTCATTTTAATTTTTCTCTTTTAATCAATGAGAGTTATCTTTTCATCTTTGCAAACATGTTCTTTCTTCAGCACATGGTGGGAATTGTGTGTGAATAGCTGATAGCAGCAAGTTTGTATAGAAGAAATGCTGAAATAGAGCAGTGAAATTCCTTCAATTTTTTTGATGATTTTTTTGTCATTATTCTTTATTGTAGCTGCAAATTAACATATCCATACACATGCACATTCACAAGAACTGGCTGCAAAATGTCAGGCAGAATATAATACTTTGTTATTTCCAAAATAAGAAAAATCTGTCTTATAGATATATGGTAGTATTACATATTACATATACCGTATAATTCTCATCTAATATTTACCTATATATTTAAAGTACCATGATGCTATTCTCATTCAGTGTACATTTGTGGCTCACTTTCTGCAGGTGTTGCTGCAAGGCCTGGAAATGTTGTTGGTTCGGTAATGCGTTACAACAACTGTGGGGTAGCAGTGACGGCAGAGGCTGAACAGCGGAGGGTGGTCAGGAATCCATCTGTTTCAGCTCAGTATGCAGCATCGAGCTGTTCATATCCTAGGAGAAATCCAGGCTATAAAAATGAGAGAGGGGCAGAGGATGATGGGATTGAAGGTTCAAATGGACTGCAGCCAAAGCCTCAATACATGGCAAGAAAAGTGGCTGCTGCTCAAGGTGGACCTGGTGGTCAGTGGTATTGATATTGAACTATATTGAATCTATGTGGCCAACAAGTGCCTTGCGTTGTGCCATGAAGCTCTGATAATACCTGAGTTTCATGTGCTACACCTAATCTTGATCATCTGAACTAAAATTTCACATTTGAAGTATCAAACAAAGGGGAGAGCTTAAGGGACTCAAGTCCTAATGTTGAAGTATCTAGAGGATGATTTCTAATTCACGCAATTTGCACGGTCAATTTGAAGGGTTCTCATGGTCCAATTGATGATTTTCTTGCGCTCTAATTTGTTAATAACAGAGTACATGAAAGATCTGCAAAGCCATGAACTTGAAGGCAGACCGGTTGCTTCGTTGCAGAATTGAAGTTGTTAGTTTTACCCTAGTATTACTTGGGTACCATTACCAAGATAATGTATTTTTCGTTTTCTTTTTTTTTTTTTTGAAAAAACTTATAGCAACACTGCCAAAGTCATTCTCTTGTCTCTTTCTCTAAAGGGGTATCTTTGGTGTTAGCAACTTAATTTGGTGTAACAAAAGAAACGAAGTATTGGTCCCCAATGAATGTTAACTCCTTGTTTCACACGTTTGCTTACTGAATTCCACGTGTGCATTCTGATATTTCCTCCCAAATTTTTTCCCCAGCCAATGAATCATAAGTAATTGTCGTATCTTATTATTGTTGAACGTGGGTGCACACTTTTATGCCGTTATACAGAAAACAACACACTAAGTTATTCAAGAGATAAGGAGGCGGTTGCTTTACAGGCCCTATTTGGGGATGGAGGGGTTCCTCTCTGCCATTCAGACTTTAGGGGACAAATGCAAGTAAACTCGTTGCTCACATACAACACACTAACTTATCAGTCTCATTCATGAATAGCGATTTTGATTTGATGTTTCGAATGTCGTTTTTTGCGTTTTGGGTGTGATTTTCAGAAACTAATTCCACATCCCAAACTAAGTAATGTTTAAGTTCAAAACATTCACATTTTGACTGGTCTAAGGGCATTTTTTTCCCAACTAAAACAAAAGATTTTTACACTCTAAATGGTAAGATTGTTGAATTTTGTTTTAGTTTTTACACTCTAATTTTCACACTTCGAATCACACACTAACAAAGGTTTTTGTTTGTTTTTTTTTTTCCAAACTAAGATGATTTCTAGACATAAAAACTTTTACCCTGTCTGTATCAAAATTAAACTTTTATTTTATTTTATTTTAAATTTATCCTGTTGTATACCATCTAATGAAACAGTAGCAATTAGATAAAAGAAGTTCACATCGAACAATATTGGTTGTAAAGAAGGATAATTCTAAGAAAAAAAAAAAAAAGAAAATCCAATGAAGTGATTTATATTTTTGATTGAGAAAAAACAAGCAACAGATGAGGCCAAACTTGAGTCTAGGAGAGTGAATGGGTAGAGCAGAGTGGGTGTTTGAGTATAAATTAGCAGGAGAGTAGTATTGTTTTGATTAATTTTTACTATCTCATATCATCAATCTATCTATCTCATGTGGATGAGCAGTGGTATTTACAGCGAGTGCTCCATGCTCCGCAGGCTCCTGTACACCTCTGTTCCCTGTCTTCCACTAATCCCACCAAAACCCTACAACATCTCCGTCTCCTCATTAACCATTCTCAACTCCCTCACCCAAAACCCACCACCCCACGCCATCAAATCCTTCTCCTCTTCTAAAATGGGGGACGCGCGAAGACCCTTAGCCTTTCCCATCCCCACTTTAGAAAAAGCCGAACGCTCTGACCTCCTCCGCGCTCTAGAAGCTTCCTTGGGCACCCCCTTCAGCTCCGACCCTCTCTCTCCCAACCCCAACCCTCTCATCATCGTCATCAGCGGCCCCAGCGGCGTCGGCAAGGACGCCCTCATCGCGCGCCTCCGCGAGTCCCGCCGCGGCCTCCACTTTGTTGTCACCGCCACCACGCGGCCGCGCCGCCCTGCGGAGGTAGACGGGAAGGACTACCTTTTCGTGTCCAAGGAGGAGTTTCTGGGGATGGTGGAGCGGGAGGAGCTGCTTGAGTACGCGCTCGTCTACGGGGACTACAAGGGAGTTCCCAAACAGCAGATTAGGGAGTGTCTCGCGAAAGGAAGCGACGTCGTTTTGAGGGTTGATATTCAGGGTGCTGCCACGCTGAAGAAGGTGCTCGGAAAGTCAGCGGTGTTTGTTTTCGTGGCTGCGGAGAGCGAGATGGCCTTGGTGGAGAGGCTTGTGGACCGTAAAACTGAGACCGCAGAGTCGTTGTTGGTGAGGATTGGTACTGCGAGGGAGGAGATGAAACATGTCAAGAATTTTGATTATGTTGTGGTCAATGCCAAGGGGAAGCTCGAGAATGCGGTCAAGTTGATGGAGTCTATCATTGATGCGGAGAAAGCTAGGGTTTCACAAAGGACTCCTTTCATTTAACAGACTCACATGGTAATTCTTTTTTTATCTTTTTCTGGCTATGCAATCTTCGTTCTCACTAGTATGGACTTTGGATAGCTTTCTTTGCACTTAAGTTGATGAGTGAGGGTAAATAGACTTGAGAGGATCTTTCTGAAAGTTTTCTTATACTTGGTGAGGTCCTTGTGGATGAAATTGTCAAATGTGTGTTCCATTGTGGGAAGGATTGGTGTTTCTCAGGGAATCACGGTTCCTCCAATTTCCATTGTGAAACAAGTTTGGAGTAACATGTAAATATCCATCACGCCATACCAACTCGGGATTAACATGTAAATATTGATTTCAAGATGTAGTTTGTGCTTAAAAATGAATTTTGTTGAGATTGACAGACTAGTTTGTGCTTAAAAATGTAGTTTGGATTTTCGTTGGACTCCATGATCTGTGTCAGTCTACTAATTTTTGCCTTTCATGTTATGGTGCATTGAACTTCGGCTAAAAGAAAATCCAAATACACTATAAGTTGCATACCTTGAATTGGTATACCAGTACAGGTCTGACAAAACTTTTAAAAACTAGGACACTGGTACTGGACTCTGGAGGATATATTCTATAAAAATATGAGGAACATTAGCAATAAATTAAGTCACTGGATATATCTTATATTTCTTACGTTCCAAGTTCTCAACAAAACTCCATGAAATATCTCAAGAAAGCAAAAGCATCTGAAGAGGGCATATAATTTGAAAATATGAAGTAGCTATTTGTTTCATTTACGGCCTATTTGAATAAATTTCTTCATAAGCACTTGCAAAAGAGAAGAAAATGAAAAGGAAAAATGAAATAAACTTCTCTATAAGTTACCTAAAATTAGTTTATGCATAAACTAATTTGTAAAAGTTATCTCATATTAGCTTTTGCAAAAGCTTATTTTTATGTATAAGTGAACTTTAGCTTATGAGGAAACTTATTTATTTTTTGTTTTCTTCTGTAAGTGCTTTTGGAGAAGTTTATCTAAACATATCCTTAGTCAATATTTAGCATGGACTGGCTTGTACTTCTTTTTATTTTTTATAAGTATGGACTGGCTTGTACTTGAGTGAGAGTGAGATCAGTCAATGCAATGCTTGATTGAGATGTGCCCAAAGGTATTTGATTATGGAATTTGGAAAAGAAAAAGGTGTTAGGTATGTATTCATGTGTACCTGGTAGAATGCATATTGCCTAATATTTGGTAGTATCTTGGACAATGGTAAAGTTTAGATAGTTGGCAGGGTTGGATTAAACAATTAGTGGCCTGCTACATTCACTAAAATTGGATCGTTATAAGTTTCACAGTTTGTGAACGGAGAAGGTCACTTGACTCACTTAATTAAATGCAAGAAACACATTTTGCACCGTGAAAATGTTGGGATTATGAATTCAAAGTTGAGATTGTCTCAGTTCAAGTGTGAGATTCTTTTTATTATGGAGGCGCATGCTATACATGGGTGAGTCTATTTACACTAGATTTGTTGTATCTTGATTATAAGTAACAACATTTGATCTTTTATTTTTTTTAAGAAAATTTTTTTCCTTACATTTTGATTATATGGATTGATATCAATTGCAATCATCACATATTTCATGTGGCAGTATGTCGTAGCTCCCTGTGTTGAAAGGAACTTACTTGAATGCTTAATCATTAATATTTCATGAATTGCTGTTTTCTTTTTCTTTTGTTCTGGGCTAAGATAAGTGACTTTAAGCTTGTGTTTCTAGTTGTAACCAAAGGAAAGCACCAATACTTTAAATAGTAGCAAAATCTGAGCCAGTATTCATGTAAGACACATTTCACAGATACTTGATACTCCTGGTTTTGTTTCCAGTTTTTTCAGTTTGATTTTTGTAACTTTTGTATCAATATAGACTAGACTACAACCATAGTTTAACAAATGATAGTATTTTATTATGTCTACAATGATTTATGCAAACTATTAAAAGTTAAAACATCAACTATATCTCTTGATTTAAGATTTGAGTATTTTAATGGAATTTATACTATTTTATTTGTTGTATTATAGTTGAACATGTCCTATAATTTTAAGATTTGTCATATTTTGGTGTCAGTGTCATGTTGAATCTGTGCTTTCTAACTTGCAACCTGCCAGGCGTAACTGACTGTATTGTTATTATTGCCCTGTAGGTTTTATGACAGATGATAAACTGGGGGTGATAGTAAAAATTTTAAATTCATGAGCTCTGCTTATTGCCAGTGACGAGCTTGATGTTCCTTTGTCCTTTCCTACAGCTGATGTCGTCATGGGAAGATATGATGTTGGGGGTAATGCTTGTGGTGATTCTTCCAAAACTGCCTTAAAATGAAGTACAGTGTTTGTTCTTGGTGAATAGAAGTTTAATTACATTGCCTAAAATCATTTGTTTATTTTATTTGGTGATCTTTAAGCAGCAAATTGAATTTAGTGGATGCAGCAGTGAACTGAACTGACACAGATAGCCTTGATACCTTGTGTAATCCTTCATATGAACTGATTCAAAAAACCTGTAGCTCAAACCTAATTTTAATAGATTTTTATGCACAGACTGAGTTCCACTTCCTCTACTTTTTCTCTCACTTTTTTTCTTGGGTAAACTGCAATATTTAGGGATGCGTGGAGAACAGATGGGTATGAATTAATTTGTATACTTGTTCTAATTCATGCAATATAGGTGGTGGAAAATTAGATGTTTACAAGTTGTTTCCATCTTTTCTTTGTATTTACAGCTAGGGTTTGTGAAGAATGAAATAAAGATCCTAGTCTTTCATAGGTCACTTTTGTTATTACCCTTTCAGTTTTATATTTAACTGGTATAATCTTGCTCTCATCAAGCATGTTTTTGATGTATCACATTTCATGTTAAGTTTTTCTAAAATCCGTCAATTACCCGAGTCATACATGATCTAGGTTGAAGATCCAATCCTTATTTTTTCGATTACTGACATGGATTTGATGTAATGTATGTATATA
>JAMLFT010009791.1:0-12410 GCA_026544285.1 Pachyrhizus erosus
TATCAAATAACATCATTAAATGAAAATATAAAAATAATCTTAATAATTTATTAATTTATCACATAATTAAGAAGTTTGAAAGTATAATTATATATAATTTATTTTTTATAAATTGTGTATTTTTAAATTTTTATATATTAAAAAAGTTACAAATAATTATCTTATTAAACTTATTGATAAGATAAAAATGAATTATTATATTATCAATTAATATTATTATTTAACATCATACATTAAAAAGATTATTTAAGAAAAGAAAAGTGATTTGATAGGTTAAATCATTCTGCTTTCTATCCGGCTTAACTTGTGGGTTAGATAGGATAGGTTAAGCAAAAAGGTAATGTATGAAATTTAACTTGCTAAAAATTACATGTTAAGCTAATTAGTTCAGCAGGTTTAATTTTATCATCCCAAAATAATTGATATGATAGAAAAGAAAACGAAATTAAAAATTAAAAATGAAAGAAGCCACACAAAAAGTAGTATGAGAATATCTGAATTAACGAATATATATTTATCTCTTGAGCCGGATGTTTTAGACTTATATAGTGCATTATTCTAAGTCTGTCTAATTACATGTGTGGTTTTGTAGAATTTGTTTGTATTTGATCTTCAAAAAGAAAAAAGCATTTTAGATTATTTAATGAGAGTCACATGGGTGACAATAATACCTAACTTTCCTTATAGCAAACGAAATTCTAACTTGTTTGTCGTTTTCCCCTATTAGCTAGTTCACACATATATAGTCAACGTACACAAGCCTAACTCGTTGGAATCTAATCCTTAAAAATTAGCTCAAAGTTTATAGGATAGGACTGCCAACGAAGGATGTCAAAGACCATAATTTTCAACCAACAAAAGAAGATTTAATTTCAATATATACATATATTTATAATATTTTTATAATTTTTCATCATATTAAGTTTAATTTTATGTTTTTTTTTCTCTTCGTTCTCTAATTATTAAAAATTTATCAAAAATGTTGTGTAAATAAGATAACAAAAAGAAATGTCTGCTGTTGTATACAATTCTTCCCATCCATGTGAAAGGGCAATATATGCTCCAATAAAGTGGGTATGGAATCTACATTTTTTCTCTTGGTGATGATCGAAGTTGGTTGCTTTTACTACATTGAGAAGAGTTTGGCATCTAAGATAAAGATATGTGAACACCCTAAAATAATATCTTTTGCCATATTTTGGCTTTACCATAACATTAGCATATACGATAAAGATTTGTGGACATCATAAAACAATGTCCTCTAAATTTGCAATATTTAGCCTTTACTCTAACATTAGCGTGCGTTACGGAGGCCTGGGTAGTTCGTAGTTGGGTGACCATGATACGGACAATAGTACCCACACACACACACAAGATATTTTAAAAAAATTAAAAATATTACTTTCATGTTCTGCCGAGTTCTTTCTAAATAGGTGTTAATTCGTTCTTGGGTTATGTTAGATCTAATACAATCCGAGCCCTTGTGTTTTAATAGCAATAAATAAAATATAAAATTATATTATAAATAATAAATGTGAATTTTTATTGTACAATTCGTCCTAGCAGATTAATATTATTTCCGGTACAAAAGGTTCATTTGTTTTGAGTTTCGTCAATTCATATGTTTTTGCTATGTTTTAAGGAGAATACAGTTCAACGAAGAATGATAGCTTATTTGATATAAGCTTAGAAGCTTGTTTGAGAAGATTTAAAGTTTTGTCCTTAACAAAACAGGATAAATATGGAAGATTTCTGTCTCCAATATCAAAAGGCATGAAAAGCATGAAAGCATGGAACAACGTACTTGATTTAGAAGGAAAATGTAAACTTGTTGCATGGCAAAAAGACGAAGAAATATCAAAAAATCATTAACACAAATAATTCAATACTTGCTTAGATATAGAATTGCAATTAGAAATATTACTTTATTCTAAAATAGACCAATCCAATGGAAAAAAAAATTAGTTTGAGTATCAAATAAAAATCTTCGATACCTCTTGGTTACATAAAAAATAAAAAATGAGATAAACATAATATATTTTAAATCTCGACGATATCTAGTCTCAATGAAATAAAGGTATTATTTTATTTGTTTCAATGACATCCAATCTCAACTTACATCTCAAGATATATTACACACACAAATTAAATTCACAGTCAATATGAACAACATTTCTTAAGTTTAGGATATTATCTCATTTCTTCATATTATGCTTTTATGATTTTTGTAGAGTGTAAATGCAATATCTAAAATTGTTCTAATCTTATTAACTTATTTTTATTTTGTTCGAAAACTAAAACAATTGTCTATAACTTCTATATTGAGTTGAAAATCTAGTTTAATTGTTTATTATACCTAAAATTATGAAGAATATAAAATTATTGCTTAAATCCTAACAACCCTACCTTTGCTTAATATAATTATACTATATTGAGCTATAAATCTCATTTTTGCATGAGATTAAAAACATTAGTTAGCTAACATCTAGAACTACATTTCTTGTGAAGACACATAAGGATAGTTCAATTTATAAAAGTTCTCTACTAAAAAGGGTTCTCATTTTTTCCTTTTCAAAATTTCTTAACAAAGGTCATAGTCATGACAAATTTGTCACACCTATAACCTATGATAAGTGCACATTACAAATGTTTGGGCAAATTGGGTCACAATCATGACATTTTTGTCACAACCATAACTTGTGACAAATGTATATTTCAAACCTTTAGGCATATTAAGTCATAACCATGACAATTTTATCTTGCCTTTGATTTGTTACGTGTATATTCTCAAAATTCCTCTTCCTAACATGAAATCAATAGATCCGTAAACCTCTAAAAGTCATAAACATAAGGATACTAAGACATGTAAACAACAAAACCCCTAATTAAGATCATTCTAACACCAATCAATTCAAGGAACATTTATTACATGACTCCATAACAATTTCATCACTTACAAAACTATCCCTAAAATCTCTATTTAGCATAAAAGGGAAAAACACCATTGGCAATCAAGCAATCAAAATTCACAAGCAATTAATGAATAAGTACTTCAAAGTGTTCCATGCATGCACAATTATTAACCACGTAGCAGTGATATACACTAACACTACTACCAAGGTAAATCCTAATTTCTTTTCTAAGTTTTCTAACTTCTCACTTTGGGTTCTTAATGTCTCTTAATCATCCAAATCATAAAGGTCTTACATGAACTCTTTGGGTGACAATTAAAAGTACGTACTTTACTTGGTACTTATATTAGGATACTCTTGACCAACCTTGGATATGTTTTGTATTTGTTGGATATGCCAAATCGACATACGTAAGTCCCTTAACCTAGTAGAGGTACCATAACTTGGCATTGATTCAACTCCCTAAGACTCCAAGAGTTTACGAACATCCCTTAGGTATCATATTGTACTCAACTCAATTCTTTTCACAATCATTTACCTCCACACAAGTCACTCTTTATTGAGAAACTAAACATCTTATTTCCCCACAAAATTTGACAGAGTTTCCTCTGTTTTCCTACACTTTTCATGACAATATCCACAAGGTGTAGTCATCTATCACACATAGACAACTTGAATAACACAAGTCGTCACTTATTCTTTGTTCTTGGCTTTAAGGTCATCATTATTACACTTTCACCAAAACAAGCATGTTGTTAATCAATCTTCACATTGAGGCTATCTTTGACTATAACACATATTATCAAGGTCTATTCGATTCACAATTTCACATCATCCAAAACAATATATATTCTAATCAATTTTTCCTTATCTTTTTTTGTGAGATAAGACACCATAACATTATAACTCATCAACTCAATTCAAGCTCAAGATAATGTCTCAAGGACATTTAATTATTCACTATTAAGTGAAATATTTTTTTTTAAAGCTTATGGTTATTACTTTTATAACTTAATTAAATATTAATCATCATACTCATCATTTTATTCCATTATCTAAATTTTTTAAAATATTAACCTCGTCACAAACTTCTCATTTCTACTTGGCATTTTTATATGTCTTATGAAATTCCTCATGTACTCTCTTTCAAGTCTCACCAAGTCTCTAATGACTATTAGTATCATAATCACTCAATAATTGTCTCAATGATTCTTTATCAAAGTCTTAACTCAAAAACTAATTCATAATGACCAAGTCCCTCTATTTAGTTTCACTTTAGTAAGTTAGACAATTTTTCACCTTTAAAATTTTAATTCTTGTAGAGATATTTACATGGTCCACAAGAGTACTCATAACTTTCTCAAATCACCTCCAAATATTCTCAAATTTTGGAGTTAGCTCCCCTTAATACTTAGAGTCCTTAGTATATCATAATTAGGTGTTTTTAATAATTTTTACTCAATCTTTTAAGTACCAAACAACTGTAGTGGAAATGGCTAAATTTTGTGTTTTTCAATGTGTTCCAAGTGTTTTAAACATCATATGAATGATTTATTTAATTATCCACACTATACTTTTTAATGTGTATTATTTCCTCAACATTTTCACTTATTCAAGAGGCATTCCAAGGTCCTTAAAGCAAAGACTTTATTGCAGTGATAAAAACTTGCAATTTCTCACCACCATATGCCATTTTGTGGTTTGTTCATGCAACCAACAATAAAAATAATTTACTTATAAATTTATCATTATATAACACTTAATATCCTCATAAAAAAAATCATCATAAACACAATAATCCTTCTCAAAGACACTTACAAAAATAGGTCAATAACACTTTGTCCCATTATTTTATCATTTTTTTACATATAAATCATATACAAACATGCTAAAAATATCTTTAATTAAGTAACAAATAAACCCCAACATTTAAAACAAAAAATCATGTCATTTCCATGTTTTTTGAAGCAATAAAATTTAATTTTTCACGGTCCAAAAAAGTGAACTTGTAGTCATGCCAACAAGTGCCAAAAACAAACCCACAAATTCATTTTTAAAACTCATAACATAAATTCTTTTTTACCTTAATTAATATATTAAACCCCAAATTTTTCCACTATAAAAGCATCATTTTAGGACCTATTCACTAAAATTTTTCCACTATTTTAGAACACAAAGCAATGACACCATTTAGGTAGAGGAAAAATGTGATTTTCATTTCTAGCTTATTGATTCAAAACAAAGTTCAAATAATACATTGGTAAGATGAATACCTTTATACACATAGAGAAATTATAGGAAATTAGAAAACTCCTTCGTACCTCTAGAAATAAAAAAAAAACAAATTCAAGAAAAAATAAATGTAGAGCTTTTTTCTTATCTTCCTAAGCTCCCTCTTGGAATTTAGCAACTTAAAGGTGGCTTCTTGGTGGAGATTTGAGAATGAAAATTCAAATTTTTGGAAAAGGAAACAAGAAAGGGAAAAAAAAGCAAAACAAGACTTTTTCTCTTTCCTTATCGTCAATGTGAGGTTTTAGGGAGGGAGAATTGTTCTTTTGCTTTTATATTGTCCTACCATTTTAGGTTTTTGGCTCTTTGTAGGGCCACTTAATTAGGGTTCACTTAAGCCCTTAATATCCTTCTAATTCTCTCATTAATCCCTTTTAATTAGCCTTTACCAATGCATGACTATATTTAAATTTTAACTAACACACACAATCTAATTTTACTATTAATTTATTAAGAGTTAGTTTAATTACAACTATATCATTGATGAATTGACTAGTCAACTAAAGTAGTCAATTTTAGTTGACTTTATTGATATTAATCTCTCTTAATTAACAAAGATAATTCTCCACTTTATTGATGTCAAACAATGTTATAATAATTTATTCTTTTTCTTTTTACTTTAATTTTCTATTTTGACCAATTATATGGCTAATTTCTCCTAATTAACAATAAATCACAAATTAAAATATTAATTATTTCTAATTATTTTTTTTAAAATTTAGGTTTTTACATAATTTTTATACTATCCCAAATACAAGAAATAAATGAAATTGGTCTTCAAGTTTTGCATCCTCGCATCATCCTTCGAAATCTTTGAAATATCCATTACCCAACCAATGAGTGCATTCACTAAAATTTAAGAGAAGATAATGAGACTTGATTCTAACTTATATATGTATTATTAACTATAGAAAGGTATTGTTAGTCAAATATTACACAATAGTGATGAAACCTAGTTTTATCTAATAGTTATATCATCTCAATTTTCTAGACATACTATGGATCCATATTGTTGTTATTGTTTTTCCTTCGACAAGTGTACCGAGTCAATTATAGTATAATACTTTTCAAAGCACGAATGTCGTACCCATAAGGAACAGTTTCAATTAAAATTCTTATGTTTTAACACTCTTTGAGTACAAAGAAATGAATAAAGATTTCGTTTATAATGGAATGAGGTTTTCAAAATAACTTTATGGCCAAAAGAATATGATTGAACATAAACTTGATTTAAAATTTCAGTTATGAGATTTGGGATTGAACGTACTCTATCTTACTCTTCTGCACTTTGTATTTCTAATCGTATACAATACTCACAATACTTATTCTTGATACCACATCCTAAATCATTCACATTGATTCCTCAAGCATGAATTCTAGAGAAAGTTTGCTAGACACTAATCCCTCAGTTGCCTAGAAAACTAACCAAATTCAAATGCTCTTACGTAATTGATATGTTGAAATCTATTCCTAGCATTACAATATGTCAAGTATTTCCGTTTAGATCTAATTCTTACATATACTTTCCAGTTACATCTAAGAATAAAGATAAGGAGTCTATTGATTAGATAGAATCCAACAGCAAGCGTAAGACGAAAATACCAAGAATAAGTAGAGAAAGAGAATTTTATATAACAATCACCAAAATACAATTGAGTTCGAGTAGATTACATTCAATCCCCAAGGAAGAAGTTAGCCGCTCATGGTAGTCCTAACTGCTGCAAGATAGATGTTTTTCTCTCCAGATACCCTAATTTCTTGTCCCCCTCCTCTTTTTAAACTTTCTCCATACTCACTTAAATGAATTTTTGCTTGAGCGATGTATTTTTGCTTAAGAGATCCATGTACATAAAATTGAAAAAGGGTTATCTCGCTCAAGCGAGATATGTCTCACTTAAGCGAGATTCTCTGTTGACAAATAACCGCTCTCTGGATCATTCTTGCTTAAGCGAGATATTTTAGCTTAAACAAGATACTTTTTCGCTTGGGCCAGAAACTTTTCGCTTGGGCGAGTCTTGCTTGAGCTTCTCAGCATCAGAGTCTTCTTTTTGTCTATCTTCTTGCTCTTCTATCCATGCATCACTTTCTCCTCAGCTACCTGAAATTCATATAAATGTCTCCATTTGTTTCCAAACTCAAAACATGCGTTTGGATAAAAATAGTCTCAAATTAGAGAGTAATTGCTAATTTCCACAACAGTTAGGCACAAAAGACACAAATTTTCTCACGTAAATGTATTGAATAGTGACACTTATCAACTTCGCCCAACCTAAAATATTGCTTGTGCTCAAGCAAAGTAATTGAATCAAGAAGTCAAAGTTTGCCCCTATTACAAAATGATGATTATTTTCAATTCAAACTTATGGTTCAATCATCAAAATAACTTCCATGCACAGAACAACAGATTAAAATAGAAAGCTATGATGCCTCCAAGTTCAATTAAAGTAGGGTACAGGTGCAATCAACCTCCCATCTAAACAGTTGGAACATGGACTGAGAATTTAACTAAAGAGTTTCTCTCTTAATTTCTCACAGGTGGGTGTTTTTCTCATTTCTACTGATTTTTTGAGCAGATCAAGGTTGCCTTTCATTTTCCATCAAATCCCACACACAAAGTAAACATGAATCTTGAGGTCTTCATTTGTGTTATCTATTATCAATTCCTTGGAGTCCACCTTTCACCATTTTCCTTCTCTTCTCTGTAATTCACTTTTCTACTCTTTTTTTTTTTAAGTAGAGAAAGAGAATTATATACTTTCTCAGAGGGTAAATTACCTGACCCTTTTCTTCTCAATTATAAACAAACTACAACCAACACCAATCATTCCCCTTCATGTATTTAAATTGTACCTATGTTCTCCTTCCCTAAGCATGCTACAAAGGTAGAAAGTGTATTTAGGAAGAGTGTATGTCCATGGTAGGTTAGGTTACAATGAATCAATTTTCAGCTCACATGGGTTATCACTAAAAAAAAACATTGTCATACCATACACAAGTTAGCTATTTGGCTCTGAATCTACAAGCATGCCTTAATCATTTCCATGTTTTATTTTGTGATGTAGAATGAAAAAAATATCAGGCAACATCAACTGACAATTATCAGTAGAACTCTCTAACTGTTTAGGAATTCACACACTCACTTGGTTATTTGGTTTAATTCCTCAATCCCTCCTCAGTCTTTGTTCTCAACCATTCATCTTGTTCAATTTTCATGCACTCATATCCCAAATCAATTTGAATCATGAATTCAACCACAATTTTTTCTTTTTCAGTCTTTGCTCAGTCTTTCAGTTATTCTAATTTAGAACATTTGCTAAAGTCTGAATTCTTTTCAACTTCCAATCAAGCAGAATTTTTAATAATTCTCAAACAAATTCTGCTATTTTAAAGAAAAATTTGTGTCAGTTGTCACAACAATGGAATATAACAAAACTCTACTAACTATGAACTAACAATAATTACTAAAAATCACAAAAGTGAAATTAAATTGTTAACTTTTAACATTAACTAATTAAGCAACTAAACTTAAACTAATTAACACTTAATCATGCATAACCAGATATTAAAATCATTTTTTTATAAGAAGAAAATGAAGTGTCACTCCCCTCTCAAAATTCTGTCCAACTCCAAGTCGAACTCCTCACTCTAGAATTGAGCTGGATCCTCTGTAGCCTCATTTCCAAATGGTTCTGCCCCTATCTTTGTTTCACCTGCATAGTACTCAAGGATATTTTAAGCTTCATCTTCATTTGCTCTTGCCCCCCTTGAAAATTGGGTCTGTCCCCAGGCCAGGACACGTAAGTGTTGAACTCATCAGGATGCATCCACGAGTTGGGTTGTCCTTTAGGGTGGCTTTGATAGAGTCCCTGGTAGATGTGCATAACCCATGTGATTCGAGCTCTGTTGTAGATGTAAGTGCTCCATTGTAGTTCGGAGGTAGGACATCTGTTGCATGAACATCGATTCCACTAAGGGGGCTGAGGACGATCCTTGTTGTTGAGAGGCTTGAGGGTCAACTACAAGAGGGTGAGAAGACTGTGGTTGGGGAGTGGGAACCTGCTAGTTTTTTCACTGTTTATGCAATTTTGCTCTATGAATCTTTTATCAATGGCTGGTCGGATTTTTGCCATAGGGTTAACCTCTACCCTGTGAGCCTCACATAAAGCAGTGATGAGTGCGAGAAATCCCAACGACCCCTTAGCCTTCTCATTTTTCCTGTTTACCTCAAACCTGACAAATTTGTACATTTCATCAGAGATTATTTTTGCCACATCAACAGAGTACTCCGCCTTCATGATGCAAAATAGCAGATGGCATCTAGGTACGTTCAGGTCGGAGACATGACCAATAGGCACTATATTGGCTATGAGGAAAGTCATCCAAACCTATGTGAGAGTCTTCATGTCCTTGTGTTGGATCCTTAATGGGTTGCTCGTATGTCCCACCTGATAGGACCGATTAGGAATGCAGAATTCTCGGGCAACCTCTATGTCATTAAATCCATGAATTTCGGACCTCAATCTCTGATACGTGCACTAACGACCCTCTGGAAGTTGTAATGGATTGCCCAGAAATTCATTGATGGAATCTCTGTCATAGGGAATCCATTTACCCCGTACCTTGGAGCGCTTCGCATCAACGCCTTCTGCCCAAGCATTTGCATAAAATTCTAGAACAATCTCTAGATCATATTTGGGTATGAGGCTAGTCAACATCATCCAATTTCTCCTCTGCAGGCCATTCAAGAAAAGGTCGCATTCTTCAGGCACGAGATGAACTTTGTGTTCTGAAATAAAGGACCAATTCTTGATTTCATTGTATCTGTCATGTAGTTCTCTGCTGCGTGCAGGACTTCTGGGAGGAGGGTCAAGTGATGATGATTCAACTCTGGCTCTTTTACCTTTGTTAAAGCGGGTAAGATTAAGTCCAGTGGTAGATTTTGTGCGACCCATCTTTGACTGAAAAAAAATAAACATCAAAAGATTGTTAGAATTTTCAAATGAAGGTAGTAACTGCAACATTATCATCATGTGCAACATTATAATGATGGCTACCAACACTTGAACAATAAACACATATACCCACAGTTTAACATACAATACTGAGAACCATTGGAAAAACTTCAACAAGAGGCACGTACCTTAAAAATGACAATAGGTGAGGTTACAATGTGCAAAGCAGAAAGGAGTAAGAAACTGATCAATGGAGATTGATACAACAGCAGGCGAAGCACTTACGCTCAAGCGAGACAGAGATTTCATTCAAACAGAGAAGAGAAGAGAATATTTTCTGTGTTCGCACCCTTTTTAAAACCAGTTTAATTCATGTCTTGCTCAAGCGAGTCACTTTCGCTCAAGCGACAAGCGACGTTCTGTGTGTTTAAGTGGATTTTTGCTCAAGCGACACCCTTTTTCGCTCAAGCGAAAAATGCAGACCTTGCATCTTTTCATTTATGCAAATCTCGCCCAAGCGAAGTCTCAACTCGCTCAAGCAAAACGTGTCTCGGGAAAATGAAACGCTGCAGGTATTTTTCGCTCAAGCAAGAATAATCACGCTCAGGCGAAATTTACCCCAAGGGAAATGAAAAGTTGCAATTGTTTTTGCTCACGTGAGATGTCAACTCGCTCAAGCGAAAATTAACCCGAGAGCACTCAAAGGTCGTAGGTGTTTTCACTTAGGCGAGATCTTGACTCGCTCAAGCGAAATTTTACCCAAGAGCAGTAAAAAGTCGCAAATGTTTGCGCTCAGGCGACATATGGACTCGCTCAAGCAAAATTTTACCCGAGAGCAATGAAAAGTCACAAATGTTTTCGCTCAGGCAAGATCCCAACTCACTCAAGCAAAAATTGACCCGAGAGTAATAAAAAGTCGCAAATGTTTTCGCTCATGCGAGATGTCAACTCGCTCAACGAAAATTGACCCGAGAGCACTTAAAAGTCGTAAATGTTTTCACTCAGGTGAGATGATTTTAGCCTGAGCGAAATAAGCTTCTCCTAAGGTAAAATTTTTCTCAAAACAAATATGCTTGTCGACTTGAAACATTTGTTGTATGTCAAATTGTCAGTTCTAAATGCAAGGATGTGCATGCTCATGAGTTATGCAATGATTAAATGTGCAACATGGTCCATAAAATCTATGCAAACAATAAACATATTCCTAATTCAAACGACAACAATTAAACTGAAACAAAATTACGTAATAACCCGCTGGGTTGCCTCGTAGAAAGTGCTCGTTTAACGTCATATAGCTTGACGCCTGTATCAATTGAGGATCATTCAATTGAATCACTGTGATGAGCCTTTCAATCTCACCACCAAAGTAATGCTTAAGACGTTGACCATTGACTACCCAACTTCTATGTGATTCAGGGTCCTCCACTTCCACTATTCCATATGGCTTGACTTGTTTAACCAAAAATGGGCCTGACGATTTTGATTTCAGTTTTTTGGGGAAAAGTCTCAACCTGGAATTGAATAACAATACCTATTGACCTGGTTCAAAATTTCTCTTCAAAATTTTCCTGTCATGTTAGGCCTTAACGCGTTCCTTGTAAAATTTGGATGATTGGTATGCATTGAGCCTCATTTTTTCTAGTTCATTGAGTTGCATTTTTCGCTTGGCTCTAGAAGCCTTGAGATCAAAATTGAGAAACTTCAATGTCCAATATGCTTTGTGTTCTAATTCCACCGGAAGGTGGCATGCCTTACCATAGATCAGTTGAAATGGAGAAAGAGATGTAGGGATTTTGTATGCAGTTTGATAAGCCCATAAGGCTTCATCCAGCTTTCTTGACCAATCTCTCTTGGACGAGGCAACTATTTTCTCTAAATTCTCTTAATTTCTTTGTTAGAGACCTCCACTTGCCCATTGGTCTGAGGATGATAGGTTGTTGCTACCTTATGTCGAACCCCATAATGTTCTATAACCTTTTGAAGTTGAACATTGCAAAAATGAGAACCTCCATCACTGATTAGGGCTCTAGGAGTACCAAATCTACAAAAAAATATGTCTCTTAAGGAATCTGATCACTGTTTTAGCATCAGCCTTATGAACTGGGATTGCTTCCACCCATCTAGACGCACACTGAACTGCCAATAAAATATATTCATTGGAAAATGAAGATGGCAGTGGTTGTAACATCCCAAATCTATATATAATATTAATTTCAAAGTTTACTTTTTATCATAGTATGTGGGTGAATGTTTAAAG
>JAMLFT010009792.1:0-12409 GCA_026544285.1 Pachyrhizus erosus
TTATAAAATATTTATACGTGACATATTGATTTCATGACATAATGATAAATAAAAAAATTTCATATAATTTAAAAATTCAATATAAATTTTAATGTCATAAATAATATATCATTTGAAATGACTTTCCTATTACTATTAGACGTTAAAATTATTAAATATATTACATTGAACTTAATTATTAAATAGATGTAATTTTGAAATATGAATTAATAAAATAATTCAATTATGCTTAATAATATTTCACATAAAAATAAATTATTATTTTCTATTGATATATGTTTCAAAATTTATCTAAGAAGAATGGTATTAAAAGAAAATTTGTATCAAAAGAATGGTATAAAAGGAATTTCGCTATTAATTGAATAATAAAAACTTACCAAATTTAATAAAAATAATAGTAAAAACTTAATAGATGACAAATTTTGTTTAAAAAGATTCTCAATTATATATATATATATATATACACATATATGCTTTGTGTCTATTTCTTGTTATATTTTTACTCGTATTTTCTTGATTGTGGTGGTTGTTGTAACTATCTCACCTTTAGGAATGGTCATGTCCAAATTTTATTATAATTTAAGCTTTAACTACCTAAAATGGACCAAATATATGATGTCTAGATTTAACAACGTAAGAATTAAATTTTATTTTTCTCCTCTTTGACCATTTACCAGCCACGGTTTTGATGATGATGGGGAAAGGTGGTGTCTTAAGTTTCTTTTGAATAAGATTGGTATTGATTTAAGTTTTGAGAATGATTTAAAAATTCTGACAAGCCCAAATTTTTATTATAAACAAGAGAAGAGAAACAATTTTTATCTACATTTCATCAAATCAACAAAAAATTAAGGGTGATACTAGTTCATCTAGTAAGTATTTTTTTTTAGTGGATAAAATTGTATTATTTTTAGCTAATTAAAATAAATTCATTACAATTCTTATATATTTAAATAGTTGATTTTAAGCAAAATAAACGTGCATACGAGATTCAGTTATTGTAGCAAATAATTTTGATTAATAGAATTATTTTAAATTCAGATATATGTTTATGAATATATGATACTACTTTAATCATTAATTAGTTGTGTTGGCATTCGGTGAGTATATGATTATAGGAAATAAAATTTTATTTAATTCACCGAGACTTGTTTATATATATATACATACTACTCGGTCGATAGAATTAGTAAGATAGGAATAATTATTTTTAAACTCTTTGTTATGAGAGTAATTAGTTTAAAATTAATATATTTGTTTTGTCCAGAATTATTAAAATAAGAAAATTAGACAAAAAAATCTGTTAAAAAATGATCATATATTTATGTGTTCTTGCTTTTACTAATTTTAAAGAAAAAGAAGACAACATAAAAATTAAATTTTCTTTTAAAATTAATAAAATAAAATCTGGATTATGCTTTGTGATCACAATTTTATTTGACCTTCCACGTCAAAAATGAAAATTTCTCACTTCTAGTTTTTAAAATTAATTTATTGAAAATTTTGAATATTTTATGTAGTTGCAGTCTATTATGATCTACTACATCAGAAAAGAATTTTCTAAGATTAAATTTTATTTATGTGCGTATAAGAAATATTTTATAATAAATTAGAAAGTTATTTCTTTTTAACAGTTTAAGTTAAGAAATTAGATAAAAGAAATTATATAAATAATAAATTTAATTTTTGAATTTTTTAATAAAATTTTAATATAAATATTTATTAGACATTAATTAATTATTAAATTAATTATTAACGAGATAAGAAAATTAATGACCTACTTAAAAATGTTGTGATATTATATAAATCCTTATATTGAATATTGAATGTCTGATAAGATAGGATGGGTGTAGCCTTTTAGGAAGGTCTAAATGGTGATGACACTAGTGTGGAATTTCCATTTGATAGGATGACTCTCTATACATTAAGATGAATTGTGTCAGCTTATACACCTCAATATCATCGGGCAATCTATGATGGAATAGAAGGTATATCTCTTGTGGGGAGTGCCCCAATTGGTTACACATAATAAAATTATATTTATATGGATATTAATGATTTACAAACAAGTGGGATTGGTATCAAGGTACCAAGGATTTTAGTCAAAGATATACTTACTTCTCATCATTTTTTAAGGATTAATTTGTAATTAGTGATCGATCAACTAAGAATATGGATCCATATGACAATGATAATATTGATGATGATAATGAGATAATCCTCGATTACTTATATTGAACCCTTGGGTTCCCTATAGAACAAGATTGTTTGCATGTGTATGATTGTTACATGTTAGAGTAAAAAAACATCTTAACTTTTTAGTAGAAATGACATTGAAAGTTTCAATCTCTTACTCCATATTTTTTGTGTTTGTATGTTATCACATTATGTGAAGGTGAACCTTCTAGTCATGTGGAACCTACAAGTGCCCTATAGCCTTCACAAGTAATGAGTCACTAAAGAGGATGTGTTTAAGATTAATTATCATGGAGACATCACTATCTAATTCTTACTATTACCCAACATATAGTTGAAGTTTGTTGAGTAAAAAACATCTTAACTCTTTAGTAGAAATGACATTGAAATTTTCAATCTCTTACTCCATATTTTTTGTGTTCGTATGTTATCACATTATGTGAAGATGAACCTTTTAGTCATGTGGAACCTACAAGTGCCCTATAGCCATCACAAGTAATGAGCCATTGAAGAAGATGTGTTCAAGATTAATTATCATGGAGACATCACTATCTAATTCTTACCATTACCCAACATATAATTGAAGTTTGTTGAGTTCATCATCCCTATGCATTTAGTGATTTCACCACCATCTAATTATGTGTAGTTAAATGAATATCCCACTGTGAGGATGAGACAAATGTCTTCATGTAACATCATATAATATTATAATTTTAAAAGTTTATCTTTTATCATAATATGTTTAAAATATTTAGAAATGTATTAGTCAGTAAATAAAATTTAGAGAAGAAAAGAATAAATAGAATTTTGACTAATAAGAGTATGAAAATTAGAAATAAAATAAAGAAGTTTAATCCATAAATGAATAAAGAAAAGTATAAAGTAAGAAGAATCGAAAACAGATACAAAATAGAATTATCAGGAGTTAAAATAATTTTGTTTAGGAATTTAAAGACCAATTAAATAAATTATTAAACAAAATTTAATCAATTTCCAAACAAAATAAATAAATTTAAGAAAAAAGGAAAATTTGTTCCTATAGGAGAAGATATAATTCAAATTATAGAATTTTTGAAAGAATTTAAAAATATAAAATAAGATTTATAAAATTTAAAAACAGAAATTAGAAAATAAAAATAGAAATATATAAAAATAAGAAAAGAAAAAAGAAAGAAAAAGAAAGAAGGCTGGAAAAGGGGGGAGGGGGACGATGTCGAACCCGTATCCCTAAGGTAGTAGAGAGAAGGAACAACCAACTGAGCTACCCATGTGGGATAATTATTTAATACCTTACTAACTATAAATCTTAAAAACGCAGAGTTTAAGTAAAATAAAACGCGAAAAGGGAAAAGTACCCTAAGTAGATTCGAAGACAGGACCTAGCGCTTGGAATCCAGCGTCTTAACCGCTGGGCCAGGTCACGTTCGGTGTTAGTAACACATCTTTTTTATAATAACATATGTAGCGCAATCCACCAATGAAACGCAACCACATCATCGTCTCCCACACCCTGCAATCGTCTTCTCCCTCGAGACGAAAAGGCAACACTGCTATAGTTTTAAGTTTCAATTCCTGCGTAGCTGCTTTACCATTGCCCTTGTCTATGTTGGACGAGTTCGCCCATGCCCTGCAAATGCGTAAGCATGAAGCAAGGAGGATACGAAGGCCTATAAAGGCCGATCGAGGTTGAGAAATTTAGGAAAAAATCAAGAACTTCTCTTCTCGAATTCTCATCAATCATTGCTCCTCATTTCTCCATTTGTACTTCTTTAGCTTCGTCTTCAAACAGAGCTCCGCCACAAGCTCGTCAGAAAATCTTTGATAGGTAGGAGGAGCTGTTAATTTGTCCCAAATTAGTTCTATATAAATTTGAAATTCCATTTGCTATGTTACTGTAAATTAATTTTTAGGAAAAATGCCATGAGCAGAGGGGATTGAATTTCAAAACTCCCCCTAGCTTAAGCCTGGTTCAAGGAAGAAGAAGGAAGAAAGGGGGAAGATGGTAAGATTACCATTCTACCCTAGTTAAGGAAAATGACTAAACTGTCCCCAACCTATTTTTTTATTTTTATACTAAATGATTCTTAACCCAACCTTGAAAATTCATCATTGATTAGCTCCAACTTTATAGAGAGGAATGGGATAAAAATTTTCACAAAAAAATGGATTAAAATTTAAAATATTTTTGAAAATTCCAAAAATACCCCTAAGAGAAAGAAAATTGAAATTTTAAATATGTTTTTATCACAAATGGAGAGGAAAATTTTAGGTTCTGTGTAGAAACATGCCTAAAGTTTTAATATCACTTTTGAAAATCCAAGATCCTTAAAAATAAAATTATATTTTCAAAATAACCAAAATACCCCTAGTAAAAGTAAGTATTTTCATCATCTTAGGCCATTTTAAGTTCTAGAAAATAGCCTAAGTCCTTTATGGCATAAAACAGAATCTAATTTGAAAATTTAGGGGTAAGAATTGAAAGTAAAAAAATTTGAAAAGGTAAATTTTTACAAAATGACCATTTTACACCTAGATTATAAAATAAGGATTTTAGTATTTTCAAACTTTAGGAAACATAATCTTAAAAATTCCTAGTAATATTAAAACTTCTTTCATTGGTTCTGAGTTAAGATAAAAGGAATATTTTAAAAAGAGGTAAATATTTCTTTTTAATGATCAAAATGCCCTTACTTTACAAAATTTACTCTTAATTTTAATTCAGCTTTTTGAACTCAGGAAGATAATTAGAAAACACTAGAAATTTACATGTAAAATAGTTTTGGAAGATTTATGAAAAGAAAATCCCAGAAAATCATATTTTATAAAAATGATCATTTTACCCCTACCTTATTACTTGACAAGAATATGTGTGACTAATTACTATAAATCATGGACTATGCATTTAAATATTTTGTGTGATGATAATAATGTGATTTGAATGATTCTACTATATGTGGAATGAAAATATACTAGTTAATTGTCCATCTGTGACATAAATTCCTGTTAAACCCAAGGATAGACAATAAATTGAGATATACTCAAACAATGATGATACAATCTAGAATGATTGTCATATAAGAATGGATGTTATCCATTTGGAATCTTGATATGACATCAGTACCAATATAACAAGGAACAATAGAAATGAAAGATGAAATAAGGAAGGAAGATTGAATTGATAAACCCTATCAAGTAAGAATTAAGTCAGAGGATGCAATGATTGATCATAGAAGGTACCTAAGAAATGTACGCAGGCTTTGGTTATACCTTGGGGTTAGATAAGGTGTCAAGTTGTGAACCATTGAAAGTAAAGAGGGTGTCATAGAACCGGTTTGGCGTTCCCGACAAAGCGAAGTATTGCTAAAATTTGGTTGATAGTACCCTAGACCGATGTACCAGGCAGGGTATGTACTCCCAATTGTCAACCAAAAGTTACAAATTGGATATTCAATGATATGCTAGTATAAGTCCTCCCAGAGTTAGTAGTATCGGAGGTAGTAAAGGGCCCAAAGATGATTAGAAAATCTATTTAAACATGAACAGTGAGATAAAAGTCTACGTTAGATAAGAATAACCTATATTCTATGCATATTCCTAAATTGATGGCTCACTCCTACATCCCCCACTCTCTTACAGACTAAACATGCCTGATGAATTTTAACGATCTTGCCCCTAGAAGGAAGATGGATCTACGACAGGGTCCAAGGTGATGATACCTTCGTAGGATTCATCCAATTCGTTTTTCGACCCACCAACATTGTAGTACCTTGGCAGTTTCACCATATAGACTTGCCAATAGTTTTTTCCCAAACCTTGCCACCCAGATTCCTAAATGTACTAGCTAACCGGAGAAGGTCACAAACCCCTCAACCGCCACAGTCATCAATGGGCCAATTCCAGCTGATAATATGAACCACAAAGAGGAGTCATCTGATGAAGAAGATCCCTCTGAAGCTTCAAATTAAACTAGAAGAAGTTGTCGATTAGTTTAGTTACAAAATTTTTGTTTCTAGTACCATGTAGCACAATGTTTAAAGAATGTATAACTTTTTGTCTTGTATAATGAGAACTTGGAATGAAAAGAATTATGATGAGTTAGTTTTATTGACAAATTGAAATTCTCCAGATTAACTTTTTGTCTGCGCAATAACTTTGGAAATATTTTCTATTAAATAAAAGTAATGAAAAAGAGTGTTATACTTCATGGATATGTTGTCATCTTCACTTATACTTGGAGGTGATGCATTTCACCCTGTCGTGATCAACAATAAGCAACCAATTAAATTGATGACATAGGACTTACCTCGTCACAACCCACCACTTTTATGGATTACTCTCTGATATCACCATACCCATTATCCACTAAGGTACTTGTTAGTCGTTGTAGTATACTTTTACACCTACATAGGCAAAATAGTGAGGATTATACCTATTTGAGGATCCCTATGATGATGTTGAGAGCTACTTTAGCAACAATGAAAAGGAGGATTCGTAGTAAAGTTTAGGATTGCTTTGTAGAGTTTAGGG
Source organism: Pachyrhizus erosus (assembly GCA_026544285.1). Classification (NCBI taxonomy): domain Eukaryota; kingdom Viridiplantae; phylum Streptophyta; class Magnoliopsida; order Fabales; family Fabaceae; genus Pachyrhizus; species Pachyrhizus erosus. The sequence goes on from JAMLFT010009792.1 coordinate 6,724, forward strand.
TATGGGGTAGTCATGATCTTTATATTTTGGTTGTATTTCTTCTAATGATGTCATTATGATGTTGATTTCTTTATGATGTATTCATTTTCTTAGATGTATTTGCATTTCCATTGTATTTCCACACCTTTAATATATTTTCAAATTATAAGTAATCATAATAGTTATGATGTTTCTTTCATTTATGTGATTTATTTATTATTTCCATTTACAAGTAGAATATAGATGCAACGTGCAAGAAATTTATTCAATTTTTTATAATAAATTAATAAAGAGATTTTAATTGAATTAAAATAAAATCATTTGTCTAAGGGCTTTAGAGTTAATGTGATTGGATGTCATAAGAAGATGTTTCTCCTACACAATTTGATTTCAACATTCTTTCAAGAAGATTAAGAAACTCCATTTAGAATCTACCTAAAAGAAGACCTACAAAAAAGACATTACAATGATGATATAAGCTTAAAATGGAATATATCAGTTAGAAGCATTTCATCTTTTGATACTTTAGTTAGAATAAAATAATAGTACACAAGCAAGTTTGTTCATAATACTATAATAACATGCACTATCAAGATAATCTTCAAAGGTATCCTTGAAAGAATACTTTTTTTTTTGTTTTCCATCCACATCAAGAAGTCTTCTCATAACATATTATTAGATGGTTGCATTAGTATGTTGAAAAATATCAATTAGAAAGCTGCTAAATATGTATATTTAGAAATCTTGATCAAAATGTTTACCAAAAAAAGATCATGTGATAGTTGTAAAGTTAAAAGTAAGTTGACATATTATCTACAAAGCACAAAAAAAGTGTTGCAATTGTACCAAAAAGTTGGAAAAGCTCTCCTATTATCATCTAACAACTATATTTACTTGAAAGCTCTATAATGACAAAAGACAATGGCAAAACATGAAAGAGAGTTCATACATTGGTAAAATATGATTAAACTCCTCTTCCTATTTTATAAGTCTTATAAACTGCAAACAGAATGTTTAAGGATTGCTTTGACTTAAAGCTTAAAGGCTATTCACTTCATGAGTATTTTTAAGTTGTAATATCACCTTAAATATTACCTCTTATATGTGTAAGTTATATTTATCACAAACTAATTATACAAGGTTAGGTTTCATTGGGGATAAGTGTTTTGTGAAGCTTGGTAGCTTAAAGTACATGCTTATATATATCTAGCTTGTAGAGGATAAAATGAAACAATATTTGTTCAAGTCTGTAAAAAGCTTCGAGTAAAACAATATTGGAGTAACCTATAGAGGTTGGTAATATTGGTTGTATATCTCTTAAGGATAAGTGTCGTTTTGAAGCTAGGAATAACCTATAGAGGTTTATAATATTAGTTATTTATCTCTCAATATCAGTGGTTTTATGGTTGAGAATAACCAATAAAGGTTCAAAATATATTATTTAGCTTACAAAGGTTGGTTGAAGAATAATGTTATAGCCTAAAAAGGCATGAAAAATACATTTGTATTATTGCTTGTCAAGGTGAAAAAGTCTCACCTAATATAGGGACTAGATGTAAAACAAAGATTGTTTTGATGAACTAGAATAAATCCTATGCACATAATCCTTTTTTCCTCTTTCTTTAAATTCAACAATTTGATCAACATGCATATCATGTTTGCATTTAAACTTCAAAATGCAAAATTATGAAGATTCGAAGCAAGTTTAACTTTATTTTAAATCTCCATATTTAAATTGCATAAACTCTACGTATATTAGGCTTATTTTTTATAAATTAAACATATTATAAATCAAGTTTAAAAGCTTTAGTAAACATAAAATTAGAATTTTGAATAATTAATTTAAATATCAATGTTGAGAAGCATTCTGAATAATAAAGAAACTAAGATTTTTACATAATATTTGTTTGAGAATTAATTTGATATAAAGTTGAATCTTTTGAACAAATATGTTTTCTATGTAAAACTCTATAAAGAAGCCTCGTGAAGAAATGTTCTTCAAAGTGCCATTTCTTAAACTTAATATCTTCCAATAAAAAAATATATTTTTAGAACTTTGCATTTTTATATACTCTAAACATTAGCATATTAAGAAATGGGTGTGAAGTTCTTACAAGTATATTAAGTTATCTAACAATAATTGTTTTGGTTAACCACTTAAAAAGCTATTGTGTTAGAACTTTTTGAGCATCAAATTAGTTTTGTGTAGAAGCTTAAAATGTTAAAGTTTCAACAAAAATTTGTAAAGTCACAATTCAAACCCCTTCTTGTGATGTTTTGATCCATTTTACACAATTATTTCATTTTCTCCAAGCCTCCTCTATTAGATGTTGATATTCAACATGTGTTTGAAACCAAAATGGTTTTGCATCTTATAACAACATAAAAATACTATAATGTAACAAAAAAGGGTTGTGATAAGAATGTCTACACACTAAGTATCCCATTGTGACTTTTAGAAATATTAGTCTTTAACATATGTTCTTTGCCAAATGAATTACTACCAAAAAAATCTTAGGGTACAATTGTTCAACCCTATGACAAACATGTTTGCTCGAGTTCTACAAAATATGCCTCCTTGTTGCTCTAAAGGAACATTGATGTTATTAAAATCCCCTACTAAGACCAATGGTTGGGGTATTTTTCCTCTTTTATTGTTCCAAATGATCAAATAGTATACAACACATAGTGTAAATTAGGCTAGCATGTACTTCAAAACAAACCTGTATTTAAGCACTCAAGGATACATTAAGCATAATACATTGTGGCATAAATTCCAACTAATTTAACATGTAGGAACACACCTTATTATATAAGATTTTTATACCCCTAAGATGCCTATAAGCTTTCTCGATTGCCATCATCAAATACCTTTCCCTATTCTAAAATGTTTTTTTAGAAATTAAATAAGAATTTATGTCTCATAAAAATACCAAATCAAGCTCATAGCGAATTAACAAATCATGCATATGTTTATAAGTCTTCTTATTGACAAATCCTTTCATCTTACATGAAAAAATTGATAAACCTTTAAATCTAATCATTGATAACAAATTAGGAAAAGACAAAAAGTACAAGCATAAAGGATTCTCTATAATAATCTCCCTACCTTGTTATTAATATTACAACTAGGTAACTCACTTTAATACATTTACCATCTGTTACAACATCATTACCCTTGCTTAAATAAGGAGATTTAATATTATCCAAAAGTCAAAGTGTAATTAGGGAACAACTTTAATGTTAACGGAAGTTCTAATGCCATATATGTTGACAACTTTTCAAGATCATGATATTCCTGATGTCATGATCATCTCTATATTCTTCACCTACCCTATATTCATCCTTAACACTCATGTTTTTAATATTGTTGACTTTAGTAGGATTTAAAGTCATCAATAATTATGTAAGACTAAGGGTATAAGCTTTAATCATAACTTTTTTTTTATTTGCCTTTTGTAAGTCAATAATTGATATTTATTTATTTTTCTAAATTTGTCAAATTCTTGATTAATTGGAGCATCAATTTTAGTTGTTTTTAACTTAGAAGGCCTTATAAAATTCTTTCATCAATATAATGCAATAATTAATATTTATTTGTCCTTTATTCAACTTTCCTCTTATTCCCCCACCACCTTTAACACCTTTATTTTCTCCACCTTTCTGTTTCTTCAATTTTAACATCCTTTCCCCTTTAGTTACCATAATCCAATCTATGTACAAATTCTCGTTCTCATAATTATCATCAAAACTACTATTAGATTTATGGGAATTAGGGTTTGGTTGTACATATTCATCTTACTTCTTCCCCTTGGTGCTTTTTTTTTTTTGTTCAATGAACAACTTATCACCAATGACCATACAAGTTACACCTCTTGCACAAAAGATTCAATCCTTCATACTTTGTGTTAAACCAATGATTCTAAAACCAAATTCCTCGCACCACAAACTTATTTAAATTAATCTCCACACAAACCTTGACAAACTTACCTCTAGAAGAATTTATAATCTAGATATTTACCTTAACCAATTTGTTCATAGTTATTGCTAATGCTTAGAAAGCATTTTCATCACAATATTCTAGTTTTAAACTTGAAAATTGTATTCGTACTAATTTACGAAGTTTTACATAAATAATAACTAATATTAATTTTAAGAGAATTAATTGAGAAATTAAAACTAATTTTTTTTTATTTTATTAAAAATGTATTAATGAACCTTATCACAATTTCCAAAAAAATTTAATAAAAATTATTATTAATTTCTTAAGAACCTTAATTTAAAAAAAAAAAAACTTTTGAGGGTGTTAAACCTTTGGCACTATCAATTTATTATGATTAACTTAAATAAAAATGACAATAAACACTCTCATAATTAATGTCAAGTGTAAAAAGAACAAAAATATCTATAATAGATATCCATAAATATAATTTATAATAGATAAAAAATAGTTATTTAAATTGGTACTTGTAGATAATTTAAATAGATATGTTCATTCGATTAATAAGTAGTGGCAATACACCCATAAAATTAATCAAATTTAATTTTTAAATTAAAATATTTGAATAGTTTTAGTTTTTTTTGTTTATAAATAAAATTATTAAAATTATTAAGAAATATTGTTAAAATATTTTTAAAAAATTAAATTATTTTAAAGTTATTTTTTTTACTAAATATGAATAAATACATGTGGATATTAAAGTAGGTATGAAGGCAAGTATATATATATATATTCAGTGGCCAACAAGTCTAAAATTTATAGATCTATATTGATTTTTCCCTTTGATAAAACTAACCTAACATTATTTTCAAGGCATACCCAAGCAGCAAAATTTTAATAATTATAAGCTTTTATAAAAGCAGATGAGTAGTAATTTAATAATTTATTTATCAGGAACAGACAAATATTATACTATACTAGCGATGTAGAACGTGTCTTAATAAAAAGAACATTGTTTTTTGTGCTTAAAATAAAATGAAAAATAACATGTTCTGGAACCTTATTTGATAGCAGGAAGAAGAATAATGAGATTAGTGAGTCATTCATACATATGGCCGAATCCTCAACATTGGTGGGTAACGTGCATTTTCTGCACGCATCATTATTCTTCCTTCCTTCACTGCATCGTGTCTCGGGAACTTTTTTCTTTATTCCAAAACGTGAAGTAAGAGTGACACGTGCGGGGGCGTGACGTCATCATGCTGCCTCTCAGAGACACCGAAGGGTCGCTCTCACCTGTCGTTGATGGATGTGCGGTGACCCAGTGCACTCCCCTCACCCCAATGACACGTGTCATCATAGCACAGTCCAACACGTGGCATTCCCACGTACACCAGTCCTTTTGCATGTCCTTTTCTTTTCAGACCCTTTTCTTATAGCTTTTACTTTTTAATTTATGAAAAATAAGTGCAACTTGGTAAGTGGGTCCCACCCCCATCATGACCCTGTGCTTGGGACCATGTGACGTGTCTCCTGCTGTTGCTTCTCCACTGCTTCACCCGGTCACCCACCTCCACTATGCTCTGCCCCGTTGACTTGCGCACTTGCTTTCTCCTTCTCTCTTTTTGTTTGACCCTGTTTTTGCGTCAATCATAATATTCATTACTTTCCCATTATGTTTGCACAAATGTAACTTTTATTTTGCCAACCTACATTTACTTTTTTTTTTTTATCATAACATTCATGTTAAATATTTAGTAATTTTAT